>PVIC010007101.1:0-51985 GCA_004025085.1 Thryonomys swinderianus | reverse complement strand
AATAGATCACAGATAGACAATTCCCGGATCTTCTCTTTGGCATGAACACCTGTAGATGCAAATGAGTTCTAGAAAGTAGGACAGCTTTTATAGAGTGGAATATTTCTATAGGAAACTTGGTGTGGGAATGTGATGAGGGGAAGGAATAAATATGATACAGAAAGAAAATAAAAGAGCATGTATAAAGGGGGAGGAGGGGAGTGGGTAGGGATATGGGTAAAAATGAGAATTAACTTGTGGCATGTACTGGTACAAATTTCCCAATGTTATATGTGATTTTGAGATGTATATAAATTGTACCAATAAAGAATTCAATTTTTAAAAAAAAGAGTTGTCAACTAAGAAGCTCAGTGGAATCCCATGGGGAGTCAGCTTCCCAGCTCCAGTGGTGTCCAGACAGTGCTTTCCTTGGAGTCAAGCTGTAAATCAACTCATGGTAAAAAGAAAAAGTCATGGCATCTGCTGCCAAGATAGCAAATGGTTTTTCACCATTGCCAATTTAATGTAAAGATTCAGTTTATTAAATTTATATCAAGCTCTTCTTAAATAAAGTAAATTCTATTCCTGAAAACTACAGTTATAAGGCCACTAATAGGTTTTACTAATTTCAATGTTATTTTGCAGCCAGAGTTGAATTATACTAATCACTAATATGTACAAGTCCCACTGAAACATAACAGCAACCCTACTTTCAGAAAAAGAGACACTAACTTCTCTTCAGTTGTAAATAAGATTTTTTTAATAAATGATAAAATAGCAATTATTCTGCATCTCAAGAATAACTCTAATGTGCTGGCAAATTCCAGAATAATATAAATTGTATTGTTAATAAAGAATGCCAGTTCTCCCTTCTGGCATGACTTTCCTTTAAAATAAAGCATAATAGACAGTTGTAGTAAAGAATTTCTAATCCATTTTATTTTTAATTAAATCCCTACAGATTTAAATATAGCAAAATAATCAAAATGTTGGTCAGTCAGCTAATTTTTATGTGTAATTGTTTTAGATCCCTCTCTAAATACCTTAGATTACAACTATATAATATGCTAACTTCCCAGCCACCTAAAAATTTGCATAGCTTTTATTTTTTTTAACTTTCTTTGTAATCAAATGATGTCACATCAAAACAATAAATTCAATGCTAATGATGTTTTTTTACATATCTTACTCACTTTTAATAATTACTGTAGGACTCTTTCCCAGACATGTGATTATTAATAGCAGAAAATCATATGACTGTACTAGATGACATCAACTAATCCCCCAAAGCAACTGTTCCTCTCTGGTTTAGAAAGAAATCTCAGGCCTGTTTGCAGTGATAATACACAATAAGCTGTAACCCTATAATATTAATGTTTTAGTTAGCACAACTTTGAAGTCCACAACTTCAGCTTATTGTTGTTAAACATGACAAAAAATAACAAAGGTTGTTACCATTGTGAATCCTATCTACTTATGCCCTTTTGGGAATGGGTCAGGATATAAATAAATAATAATGAATAGTCTAGTACTGTTCCCAGCATGAGCTAAGCATCAATGTGACTTCACTGGGTTTAATCATTTTGAATCATTTCCAGCAGAGTATTATTATTTATTTCATAAGCACTTATTGATGCCCCCCGTGTGAATCATGAATCCAGGCTCCAGAACAGATGTAGAGATATACACCACTCAGCACTTATTCCTAAAAGTTTAAATGTATTGAAAAACATAAACACAGTCACAGACCCTACAATTTATCCATGATGACATATGATAATCCTTATGTGAACCCGAGGCTCTTTAAGACAGGTACTACTGTTCTTATTCTATGATGGACTTACCAGTTCTTATTAGTTCAGAGGCTTATCAGCAGCCATAAAAAAAATTACTTCAAAAAAATCAGACCAGAGCCCACTCTTTTTATAATTAGATGAGCCAATAAATTCCCTTTTATAATCAAAACCAGTTTGAGTCGATGCGTTTTTTCTACTGTTTGCTTACAAGAGTGCTCTGATGTACAGAGATTTCCAACCTCCAAAGTTAACATTCTTAAACAGGTAGAAGTTATAGTTTTTATTTTCTATTTCTCAGACATCAGAGAGAATCTTGGCTGATTTCTTTGTACAAAATCTTAAAATTTCATGAAGTAAACATTTGCAGAATGAATAAATTAGCTGAAGAAGTGAGTGAACAAACTATCAACTATAAAGTAATCCCTGTGTTGTTATTTGCCTTTGCTCTCCCAGGCCAGGATGCATAATAGCACTTTGTAGTGTTAAAATGAAAAACAATAATTGATAATGACTTAGCTCTTTGAATTTATTTAACTTTTCTCAGCCAGTTAATAATTTGCTCTTTATAGTTTATAATGAATCAAATAAGCCTGTTCCCTCTCCAGTTTAACATCATCTGAAAAACCACACATAACTAAAGTTAGATTGCTAGTACCCAGAAAGTCTAAACAGAATAGTCATGCATCTACTATTTACCTGACCTTATGTTGACCTCCTTTCTCTCCTATTCATCAATAAATAACGTTCAACAGGACTAAAATTTAGGACAATAGAATGTTTTGGTTTATTTTCATACAGTAATCAAAGTGAAATATATCTCATTGACCTGCCAGCTATGGTTGTCAAAGACATTACTCCATATTTTTTCTCCAAGGAAGCAGAAGAACATGTAGAGATGACACAACAGAGGGGGGAGGTGCAGTGAGGAGAAGAGAAATACTTTAAAGATATTAGTCACACAGGCATGCTGAAGATCCCTCATCTCATGACTGGTAAGTACTCCACTGAGAGGGAATTAACTCTCACATTTACACTGGGAAATGGCTATAAAGAAGGAGAAAATGGTTATTTACTTCCCGACACTGCCAATATCCACATCGCTCCCTTGCTGTGTCATAGTCACAGATCAGGGCAGGGACAGGAACAATAATTTCTAATCTTCCGTTCAGAAAATAATTTTATTGATCTCCACTTATTTTTCATTTTCCCCATGATTCAGCAGGTCAGAACTGCTCTAGTTCCCGTGGCTTCCTATCATTTAGCAAAATGTCTATGGAGTTAAAAATGTCTTGACAAGAGCATTGGAGGTGAAGAAATTTATTTCAGCACCAAGGAGAGTGCTCTCCCACGTGTCGAATGTGCACTCGGCATATTGCTCCAAACACTGAAAAGAAATTTGAAAATGTAGTCTGATAAGAAACTACTCAAAAAAGATTTTTTAAAAACTAATTAATGGACAAAAAATCTTAAATTTTAAATGAAAGGGATTTCATACATGTTTATGATTGCAACCATGTGCTACTCTTTCAACTTTCAAATACATTGGAATGAGTGAGTCTTTGCCTATTTTTAATATCAAAGTCACAGCTCCTGCAGGGACTAAAATCAGTTTGATGAAGTTACAGAGAATTTGGCTTAACAAGTATTAAAAGTCCCATAGGAGTGAGTCCTAAAGTATTTCCCACCACCTGTATCCTCACACGTGCAAAATGCTCAAGAAATATTTGAGTTAAAGGAGAATGAATTGATGAGTGACATTCCTCAAATGTAGAGGAATGAATCAGCGAACCCCTTGCTCATAAGGAAAACTACCTTTTACGGGGTCTCTAAGATCCCTGTACACTACATTGCTCAATCTGAAACGCGAACCCAACTTTCCTTGGGCTAGGTCAGCAAAATTTCTCCAGATCACAGAAAAATCATGCTGCAAACTACGTCTTCTATCTCTACTAAACTCTGAATGTGACGAGCCTCCTTCCGGGTCCTGGAAAGGTCACTATGCTTTCGACGCTATGCCTCTAGGGTGGAGTGGCACCTGCCAGTGGCTCCTGCAGCACCCTGTTACCGGCTGGACAGGACTCGAACACAGGATACACTCTTGCTCTCTGCTCTAGATCCTCAGGTGCCCCATAATTGCATTCCCTATTCCCAAGTAGCCACCAGCCCCTCGTCTATCCCAAGAGTAGGAAACGCCAGGCCTCTACCACTGGAGAGAGCATACGACTTCAGAGACCCCCGTGTCCAGTTGTGCTAGAAAGTAAAGACAACATGCGAGTCTGCTCTGAGAGGGCACCACAGCCCCACACGGGAGCCCTGGAAATCAGCACCTGCCAAGGACAGGGCCAAAGATGAAAGAAAACGTGCAAAGGTGATAACATGGCACTCAAATAGCGCTCAAATATTGCTAGGACTTCTCAGGCCTCTAAATCCCATCCCCTTTTTTATGCCTATCGGTGCCAACGAAACATGTGTGCACCAAGTCAAGCCTCCTAGCGCTCAGGTGGGCACAGCCCAGTTCTCAGCTGCTAAGAGGCTGCCAGCCTCAAGCGCCCGTCTACTTGGACTGTACTATCCGGCCCCCAAAACGGGGGGGAGCTGCCAGGGAATAACTGATTTCCATTTCAAACTGCATTCTGGTACTTCGTACTCCGGCACCATTGGCCGATCAATATTTAATGCTTGGAGATTCTGACTGTGCCGGAGTCGTGTCAGGGGACCGTGGGAGCCAATCTGCTTGGGCTTCTGAGTGATAATTATTCATGGGCTCCTGCCTCCTGCTCTTTCTCTAGCACGGTCCCACTCTGCAGACTCAGTGCCTTATTCAGTCTCCTCTCTCCGCTCGCTCCGCCGCTGTCGCCGGACCCTTCGCCCTCGCCCCTGCTCGGCACCCGCACGGCCCCCACGATGGCTAAAACAGCAATGGGTAAGGCGCCCGCTCTCCCTGCAGCCCACCCATCACCTTCTTCCTTCGCGCTCTGAAGACACGCAGATGTGTTTTATAAAGAAAAAGACGTTCGCGGTAGCAGGAAGGTCGGGTGCAGCTCTCGGGGAGTGGGGGAGGGCAAACAGGGGTCCTTGGCAATCTCAGGCGAAGAATTTATTTTACAAGATAGAAGCAGGTAAGTTGCCCGCCCGTAGATTAGGGATTTATTCTGCTTCCATATTTGAAATTAAAGGTCAGGCGTGAGGGCAGCGGGGCACCCTAACTGTTGGCCTCCGCTGAGGTTAAGGGACATTTTGGAAAGTGCTTTGTAACGTCCTGCATTTCTTCTGCAGTTAAGGAAGAAAATGGGGAAGGTGACGGGGACAGGTTGGGAGAAGAGAAGAGAAGCAAAGTCAAACTGGTCGCTTCGGGCTGAAAGATGGGTGGGGACGGGAGGTGGGTGAGCGGTATTGTCTGTAGGGAAAACGTCCAGTCCCGGGCGCGGTGCGGGGGTGAGGCGGCCGGCGGGGAGGGCGGGACCCCGCTTCTTTGTTTTAGGGCGAGGGAGAGGACGGAGAGAAGTCTGGGAGGGCGTGGAGGGCGCGGGTGGGCAGCTGCGGGGCGGGAGGCGCGGCGGGGAGGCGAGGCCGGCGGGGAGGCGCGGGTGGGGTTTCTTTGTTGCGGCCCGGCGGCCCGGGGAGGGGGCCTGCGGCGCGGGGCTCACAATGCGGACAGCCCCACCCAGGGCGGGACCGCGCCGCCCCCGCCCCCGCGCGCCGCAGCCTCAGCCCGAGCGGGACGCGGCGCCCCGCCCCGCCCCGCCCCGCCCCGCCCCGCGCCGCGGCTTCCCGGGGAGACCCGGCCGCAGACCCGCGGCCCCACCCTGGCCGCATTGTTCGGCGAGCGGGCGGTGAGAGTTCAGGCTCTTCCCTGCAGAGTCACATTAAATAGGGTGTCGAGCGCGGACAGACGCGGCTCCCCTGGCCCCTCTGACCCCGGGGAGACGCCCGGAGCTGGAGGCGGTGCCCTCGTCGCGCAGACGCGCGGGCGGCGCAGTCGGGAGCGAGGGGGTCGCGGTCCTAAGCTGAGCCACGTGAAGTCTCCCTCCCGGGGCAGGCGGGGCAAGCGCCGGTGACTTCGCACGTTCACCCGCCGTCCGGCGGCCCGGCGAGTCGGACGGCGCCCTCGTCCCAGCGCCGTCCACCCCGGGGCCCCGGTCGGGCTTCGCCCCTGCGCGCCGCGGGGAGGGGCCGAGCTGGGCTGAGCGGGGCGGCGTCGGCACCCCTCCCCCGGTCCTGCGGCGGCGGGAGGGAGGCCGCGGCCCGCGGCAGCCGGACGGCCCCGCCCTGCCCCACCCTTCGGCGGGGCTGGGGACCCCGAGCCTCCGGGCTGCGGGAGGGGTGCGGGGCCGCTGCGCCCCGGGAACCCGCTCTCCCAGGCCGCAGTCCAGAGCCACCGGCCCCCTGGGGTGCACAGGCACCCCCCCCCGCGGGCTCAGCCCCGCCGAGCCCCTCCCCGTGGGGGCGGCTCTGCGGAGAGCGGGTGCGAGCCCCGCCCGGCCGCACAAAGGCGCGGCCCCGCCGCAGACGCGACCCGGCCCTGGCTGCGGGGCGCTTTCTCCCCCAACTCCCCGCAGCCGCAGGGCCCAGCGCCGCCCTCCGCACCCTCAGTTCCCTCGGCTGCTGGGGATGGAGCCCGAGGAAGACCCCGGCGGGGACCCTGCGCTCCGCCGGGCGCGGCCCGACCCCTCCCGCGGCCTCGGCCGCCGGCCGGGCGGGGGCGCAGGTGGCGCCCAGCGCGTGGAGCTCCGCCAGCCCTGCGGATCCGCCGCCCCCGCCGGGGCCGGAGCTCTGCGCAGCGTCCCGGCCACGCCCGCCGCCCCCGTTGGCGGCAGTTCGCCAGCACCGGACGGCTCCGAGCCCCCGGCGAGCTCGCCCCGCGCTGGGCGCCCGCGGGTCCTCAGCAGGATCATTTTCTGAGATCATCGTCATGATTCCAGGACTCGGTACCCTTATGTGTTCAGAAAGGACATTGACTGCGCTTAGTTCAGGATCAACCTTGGCTCACTTTCTTCTTCGTAGTCTCCTTCGCCCTTCTTGCCCCCCCCCCCCAACACGCACACCTTGAGATTTTTGTCTGGGTTGTTCATTTAAATTACAAAGCAAGTATAGTTTGGCTTCCTGTCGTGGAGCAGGTGGGCTGAGGCTGGAAGCTCGGCAAAAGTGCTTGCTAAAGGCAGGATCCGGGAGCCGGCGGCGATCGCCTGAAGATTTTCCAGAGAACTGTTTGCGGCTGCGATGGGCTAGAATTGTATTTGTGTATCTGAGATGTTAGGATCTTCGCCCTGAGGTTAAATCCGTAAACGTATAAGTATAGGTTATGCACAAAATTTAACTGGCTTTCCCCCGGAACTGTTCTTCCAACTGCTAATTCTTGGTTACTGTCTCGGTTCTACACAGAAACAAGGACCGTGAAATGGTAACCGCCGTCAGAATCCTACCCGAAACGTGATAGAGGCAAAGATCCTTTCAGCCGTAAAGTGCACTTGCAAATCATGAAAAGAAACCCCCCTCCTGATGATAGCAATCGAAATAATCGATTATTTCTAAATCACCCCAGTGCCAGCACTATTCAGTTCATCACTAGGACAGGTACTTTTTCCCTGACTCATTGAATAATTGTTGGTTTGGGCACGATTGTACAGAGTACATGTTGCCAATTATCTTCCTTAGTGAAGTAGGCACCTTCTAAATGGATATTAAAAAAAAACTGAAGGTGCAAAACTGAAGATTTGTTCAGAATCTCAGTTAAAAACTGAAAAATAAATCAAAAGTAGCTTATCAGCTAATCGTATATAACTAGTTCGGCCCAGGTGAGTAAGCCAATGCTGCTGGAAACGTTTGTGCCCCAAAGCACACTGCTGAGGAGCTAGGATGATGCAGGTTCATCTGGTAGTGTCTGTGCGTGTGAAAGTGATCTAAAAGTATAAAGTAATAATAGATCAGATGATTTGTAATACTAAAATTCTAGAACCTTAGTGGAAATTCACCACGGTCTGGCAGTGTGTTTATAGATTTGTAGTTAAATCATCCTAAGGGGGAGGGAGGTATACTTTTTGTTAGTTTTCTGTGTCCGCAGTCACTAAAATTTTTAGCAAGATTTTATGAGTTGTATTAAAGAATTTGGATTGTTTTTGTCTTTAATTTTTTACTTGCCAGTGGATAGATTTGAAACTGTGTGATCGTGATTTGTGGCACAAAATGACTTCCATCAAATCGCTCAGTCTCCGTGATGATAATGCTGCAAGAAGCTGCATCTTATTTGGATTAGGGAAATGTCTTCTCAGAGTGCCATAAAGCTGACTCATCCAGTGAAAAGTTTTCCCCTTTACAATTGAAGATACAGATAGTTACCTAATTCTGTGGCTATCTAGCAGTAGCTCTCAAGAAGAATTTCAAAGTAAAATCCGAACAACAAAATAAGGGTGAATTGATTACATATTCAATTGAACACTTTCATCAATAATCCAGACCATCTTTAGAAATAATCCTGACTTGTCAGTCATCACTGTTGCTTCAGTAGAATAAAAAGGCAGTACGTTTATACCACCGCAGTAGCTGCTTGTTCAGACGAGGCTGGAGGACGCTGATTAGGAGTAGGTGGGAGCTAGCGGCACAAACACGGACCTGGGTGTGGTCAACCCCACACTCCTGGTAGCTAACCCCACCCAGCTCAAACCAATCTTCTCCCCTTTTGTTTGTGGAAAAACTGATCTGTGGCCTTTTATGAACAATGCAACAAATCTTCCAGACCAGGAGCAAATGCTGCATTAGGTAGTGACCCAGATGTTTCCAGAACCACGACTGGTTCTCTCCGGCTTCTCTCAATTGGAAAGCCTTGGAGTCTGCATTAACTTTTCACCCCACTAGAGGGCAACCGAGTTCTCCTAAGAAGCAGGTGGCCGATTTTCTTTTATTTAAAAAAAAAACCCTACCTTCAAATATTGTTTAATAAAATCTCTTTTTTTTTCACAGAAACATTCCATTGTTTATTCAGTGAAAAAAATCCGTGTTTTACCCTGGAGAATGAAAATACTCTGTACATCTTTTCAATGAGATAAGATTAAATGAAAGATTGTAATATGCAAGTAGTTATAGGCCCTAGATAATTATGGCCTTGAGGTTTTGCTTTCTGCTTTCATTACATTGTTACTACAATATCACATATGTCACACTGGGGACTTTGTAGTGGATAAAGGACAGAAAATCTCTAGTGATAGCAAAATTATTTAGGAACAAAATGCCTTAATTTTTAAATAAAGGAATAAAAATCGTTTACTTATTCATTTATTTAAAATGGGCCCTATGTCAGAGAGGCATCTAGTATCAGAGTCTTCCCTTCCAGAAAGCTTCAGATTGGTGGATTAAGCAGGTAGATACCCTGTGATCCTTGCAGGGAAACCAAAAACTTTTAGTTTTCATCAACCTCTTTTACTTTTGTCAATTTGAAGGATACTTTTTAAATCAAATCCAGTGTGATTAAAACCTCAGCTGTGTTATCTTTCAACTTGAAACTTCAGTTTCAAGCCAACAAAACATGGATTTTACTAATAAAACCTTGTTAGTTTTATTAGTTTAAGAAAATTGATATGAATTTTAAGGAGAAAAAACAAGCATAAACTAATTTTGGGATCATCAAGTGAAATGTTTCCTGTCTGTGATAGAAGAGGAACTCTTTTTCTCATTTATGTAACTAAAATCCATCTGTAAAATATTTAATAGTGTCATATTAGTGTGATCCTCCAAACTTTATGTATGAATTACCTGTGCTTTTCATCCAGGTCCGAACTCTTACTGTGGGCTAAGGTCAAACATTGTGCATCCCCAACAGGCCCCCAGATGGTGCTAACTTTGACCACCACACTGACAATTTGTGTACCTCATAATAAGACCTTGATGTGTCTTAACCTTTTTAAATACTTGGCAATCTTTACAAAATATTTCACTTCCAAACTCATACACTTAGGGATTGTACTCCTCTGAGACTTGTGTCCCTGTGCCACCACTCTCTTTTAATTAGATTGTTTAAAATATTTATATTACAGGAGTCAGCAGAAGATGTTTGAGAGAAATGTGGGGAAAATAAAGAGTTGTGTGTGTGTATAATAAATGTTGCTTGTGGCACAGTTCAGAAAGCATTAATGCTTTTATATTGTTAGATACAAACAATATACAGAATAAAAATTCAGAACTTTTAAATGTACAGAAATAGGCAGAAGTTTGGAACCACACTTGTCATAAATTAATTCACTAAAAATCATTAGTGGGATGAAGAAATTAAAACAGAGGACTAAACCACACTAAAATTATTATCTGGGTTAATCCCACACTTATTATCAAACAGTTCTGATAGGGTATTTCTTTCTGGATGCCATGTGAGAAAATTATTAAGCTTTTTTCAGTATGGCCATATATTTGAAAGCAGAGTGTCCTTTCTTCTGCTTACTAAAAAAGGACTTAAAGTATTTAATACTAGATTTCTAAGAAAGTCAACTTAGAGGGGGAACATGGATCTTAGAGGAATGTTATCAAAGATATCATGTTCGCCCATGCGGTGTGCAGCTGACCACACATGACCACTGTGGAAATGCTATCCTGCAAAAATGATACTATATATAAAATATATCAAATCAGAAACATAGCATTTCCCAAGTAGGGCATGATCCCAAATAACACTAGGCTGTCTGTAGAATATACTGTTATTCAACATTAAGTTGGATTTTGTCTCAAGGTTCTCCATTCCTTTAAAGTTATCCATTCATTTATTGTTGTTTTTCATAGTTCAATCCAGGGGCTTTCAGAAGCTAAGAAATTTTCAATTGTTGCAATTCCTAATGCACTGGAAGAAAGACATACTAGAACAGCATTATAAAGAAAAGCATACTAGAATACCATGTGTGTTATAAACAATCTTCACTGTCTCGGCTGTGTATACAACCTCATATGGAGATGACAAAAGAATCTAAACTTAAAAACCATGAACCAAAATGGCTTACTATTCTTTAATCAACCATTTCCTGCAAATTTCCTTCTTTTCAACATCATTTTACTAGCATAGATATGAATTTCAGATTTTCTACAGGAAATGATGTGTGGAAAAGCACACTGATTGTATTTGTCATCTAATAATGATACGAAGGAGATCTTGTTGTAGCTAAGGAGACTGAGGCACAGAAAAATGAGGCAACTCGCCCAAGTCTGACAGGTCCAGAACCTGAAGCTGGAGCCTGTGCTTCCAGCATCTGTCTTTAACTTGTACTTACTACTCCTCATCTGCTCCACATCAGAAGTGGTCCTAGGACACCTTGGACCACAGACCACACCCATCTCCTTGGAGGATCCTGGGAGGGTCTTGTCCTTTCTGAGGGTGAACTCTAAAGAGGAAGTGCTTTGCAAGTTGATGACTTGTTTTGTTAGCTAACCTGAGGCTTAGGCTCTGGGGTAAAGAGAACAGAGACCTTGGGAGGGCGCTATACTGCACACATGGCACTCTGCAGGCACAGCTCAAAGTGCAGCAGCCCATGGTGGATACCCTGGACCGAACACCTCTGGAAAGAAAGGTTGGCTTACCTTCATCTGCCTCATTGCAGCTAGTGCATTTCAAAATGGATCCTGAACTCCTTCTACAGATGTTAGATATTTAATTTTAATGCTTTATGTTATGAAATAAATTTAGAAGTAAAAGAGATATACAGTCCAGGCATCCACATTTAGTAGAACTATTACACATTACTTCCAAGTTTCTCTTCATCTTATTACCTTATTAAAAGCAGGCAGGCAGAAGATATCTGTTGGAAGGCTCTGAATCCCTTGTGAAACATTTTTAATTATCTTTAATAAAAGAATCAGGCCCTGTCATTTGTCAAGGAGACATTTGTGCTAGTAAAACCTGTGTTTATAATAACCCATTTTTATTAGTCATGATTAAAAATAACATTTTGTATACATTTGTCCTCACAAAACAGTTTTATGTGAATGGAAAGGTTAATTAATGCATTTCAGCACTCATTTTGCTAGTCATCTGGAAATGTAGCTTCCAGAAGATTTGTACTTAAGAGAAGCCATACATTATACTATAAAACTGTAACAAAAATATTTTAATTTTTCCTCATTTGTAATGTTGTTGACCTGGAGACTACAATGTTTAATATTCTGAGACAAATTATAGGCTCCAAAAATTGTTTTTATGGCAAGAAATAGATGATTATAGTCTTCAGCACATTAAAATAATTTATTTTTATACAGCAAGAATATTGCCTAGGGCTAATTCCCCCCACAGACACACATCATACAGCTTTGCCTGCTAGGCTGCCCACTCAGCAATTACTCTTCCAGAATACCTGTCACTTGGGATGCTGGAGTTTTCAATTCTCCATTACTCCAAGTATCTAGCTTAACAACAAATCATCAGCAATATTAATCGGTAGTCCTTAAGTTGCATGTCTTTATATCAGGATAAAGAGACCTGAATGAAACTTAAGTCTAGTCCCACAAACACTTTTATGAGAAATCACTTTAAAGATTAAATGAAATTTTTATTAGCAATTGACTGCCTCTTTTACATTATTTTTCCCCCGTGAATAGCAGCGATAAAGTCTAATTCCACTGACAAAAATTGTTCACCTCATAAGCAGAAATTTAATTCAAAAAAATTTAATTCATATTTAAAAAAACTTTCACCGGCTGGAGGGTTAGCTCAGTGGTTCTGGCACCTGCCTCGCAAGCGCAAGGTCCTGAGTTTGATCCCAGTAACCAAATAGAATGCTGGGCGTGGTGACTCACGCCCACCAGCCATCAATACCTCATACCACTGTGCTGGGCGTGTTGGCTCACGCCTGTAATCCCAACACTCGGGGAGGCAGAGACAGGAGGACAGCTGAGTTCTAGGCTTGCCTGGGCTACATAGTGAGCTCAGGACCAGCCTGAACTACAAAGCTAGACCCTGTCTCAAAAAAAAAAAAACTTTCATCCATAATATATTTACCATTAGAAAACTGAGACCAGAAAAATCCCACTCTGATAACACTGTGATTACTGCACACTAAGAGGAAGGAGAGCCAGGCTTTTCAGAGGGGAGAACAAGGTTAGACTGACTTAGAGCAGCCTCCCTGGGAGTCCCGCTTCAGGACATCATCTCTACCACTGCAGCACTTTTTTCTTTCCACCACAGCTAGCTGCTGTTTCATGAGGATGGAGCAGGGTGTCAGTTAACAGTCTCAATTCTAGCCTTTTTACAACAGACCACATGGTCTAGGACTCTCATCACTGTAAAAATTATCTGTCCACCCTACTTCAGGCCAACTTTCTCCTTTCATAGTTAAAACAAGAGCGGGTTAACATAGAAGGTTGGAAATTATTCAAAAGTTAGGCTGGGCATAGTAACATATGCCTGTAATCCCAGCATTCTGGAGGCTGAGATGGGAGGATTTCTGCAGTTTTGAGACCAACCTAGAATACATAGTGAGATCTTGTATCAAAAGATAAAGGGGGGTTCGTGAAATATGAAATATTCAAAGGGAATGCAGTAGGGGAAAGTAGTGAGGGGAAAGAATAAATATGATTTGAAAAGGAAAGCACCTGTATAGAGAGGGTGGGGGTTGTGGGAGGGGTGGGGATATGGGTAAAAATTAGAATTAACCCGTGTCATATACTGGTACAAATTCCCCAGTGTTGAGTGTGATTGTGAGCTGTCTATAAAATGTATCAATAATTCAATTTAAAACTATAGGGGGGAGTTGGATAGCATGATACAGGAAATGTGACAGTACTTGTCCCTCCCCCAGCGCTGACATAGCAGTGCACACAGGGCAATTGCTCTGTCACTGATATGCATCCGTGTTTCAATGCATTTCATTTCCGTTGGTGCCTCTGAGACAGCACAGTACACAAGGCCCTCTCGTTAAAGATGAGTACATTTAAACCCAAAGAATTAACTCACATTCACATGTGCTAAGCTTTGTAGCAGGCCAGAAGACCGGTCTAATAAAGATCAGTTTCAATTTCAGTATGAATTAGAGATAGATTGGAAACTAACAAAGTTTAGCACTCGGCCCTCTGCCCTGTAACCAAATACACAGTGTGGAAAGCTACACATATCGGCATATTTGTCTCCACTCCAAAATTAAAACTAGATTTCAATGCCAGTTCTATGCTGGAGCCTGTATAATAAACATATGCATAAACACAATCCTCATACCTTTAATCATTCAGAGAAAACAAGATATTTCACATTCCAAACTCTTAATAGCAAGCTTAAAACCGTGCTAAGAAGCTGTTGTCGCAGTATCCTGTTTTACAAGAGAGTACAGAATATACAACATCAATTAGAAAGTACTAAAATCCACCAAAGGGCTGCAAACTTAATCTATGAACCGACCCAGCTAGAGAACCGGCAGCACCGGAGGCTCCGATTCCCCAAGTCTGAAATGGTCCCTGAATTTGCATTTCCATGCAGCTCTCTGGAGCTGGCGTGGCTGGGCCCACTTGGAGTGAAGGAGCGGGCGGGGGCAGGCGTGGACCCAGGGCACCCGGAGCTGCAGTAGGGGAGGGCACCACCTCGTGACCCTCGCGTAAGGCCCCAAAGCACAGGCAGCCCAAGCCCCAGCAGCCCTGCCCCCTCCACCTACACCCCGGAAGAACAGAGGCGCAAGACCCTGAGTCCTGAGGTGCCCCCCACGCGCTCACCGTGAACCTGGCCCCAGCAGCCTTCCCCACACCTCTGGATCGTCTCTGCGAAGTACAGAATCTAAAGGGCTTTGTCCGCGTCAAAGGGTCGTCGGCAGAATCAAGGAACTGGATGGGAAAGCGTTCCGCTCCGTGGCTGTCAAGTCCTGCGTCAGTGCAAGGGCTGGAGTTGTTCAGCGATCGGAAGAGACAGTAATCGCGGATGCTTCGCTCTGGTGAAAATACCCATGTGCGTACACTCAGAACGGTAAGGAGGGCGCAAGTGGCAGTCAGAAACTGAGAGATCTGATTTTTGAGAAGTACACCCTAACTAATGAGAAATCCGTCACAGTGTTGACTGAAGTCCTCAGATAACAGAATTTGACATTGTGAAGGCTTGTAATTAGAAGCCCCCGCCCCTTTCAGGCTTATGTAGATAGATATTTAAGTGTCTTTCTAAAATACCTTCCTGCTTCCTGAAGATTGGTTCAGAAAAAGCTGTTAGTTCAACGATTTACAACTCTCCCCTCCCCCACGCTTCTCTACGGAAAGGGAGGTCCTGACAGCCCAAGAGAGCAGCGGGGGAGCCAGCAGGGGCGCCCAGAGTGGGCGCTGTGTCCGGGGAGACCCCGGCGCGGGCTTTGGGCCCGAGTCCGCCGCGGATTCCTGCGAGGAAGCTCCGGACGCCTGCCCGAGGCCGCACCCTCTGCTGCACAGTCCTCCGGCCAGAGGCCGCTGGTGCTAAGGCTCTGCTAAAAGCTGCCTTCAGAGGTTGAAAGGGGAGGTGAAGCTCCTCCGTGCAGTAAGGAAATGCGGCTTGTCGTGGAAGCCCAGAGAACACAAAATCCTACGAGGATGAACAGGCGGGACTGAGTTTCCGCCGAAGAGCTCAGGGCGAGAAGGGCTCTGGTCGGAAAGCTGCGGCAGCGCGGGGTGGCCGGTGGCCGGTGGCCGGTGCACGCAGCCGTGGGCCCTGCTGTGCCGCCTGCCGCCGGGAGCCTGTGACGTGCGGCGCTCACGTCCGCACCGCGTGGACATTAGCAAGACCAGGTAAGCAATCGATAGTAAGCACTGGACCATAAACTACATCCGTCCCCTTCCCTGTATACTAGGTGAAATAATAAAAATAATAACAATCAGACATCTCAATTCTTACATGAATTTCTACATATAATAATTACTTAGAATCCCCTGCATATATTTCTAGTCACATGTTTCCCTATCAATCTTTGTGCCTCATCCTTCTTTATTTTGGTTTTGTTTTGTGTTTTAAATACATACATAACTTCAATAAAATTAAGACTTCTTGCCTACCAGAGAAGTCATCCCATGTAGTAAAAATAAAACAGACTATAGAGGCATTAAAATCGGTCAGTGTAAACCAAATTTGGCAGCTTGTGCCACACCCGGTTCCAGGAAGGTTGTGGCAGGAGAGGCCCGACCAGCCTCAATGAAAATGCCTGTGGTTGCAGCCAAAGCCACTGATTCAACCCTCAGAACCACAAGATCAAAAGAGTAAATGAAATTTAAAGGACAATTCTCTCCTTCCCTCTCTGCACAAGTGGGGAGGGGGATGTCTTACTCTTTATCAAAATGTCAACCTGTCAGCTGCTCCCAAATCCTGGCTCGGTTCCTTTCTGCACAGTCCCCTCCCCCCTCCCCTGTTTCCTCCTTGCTCACTTCCGTTTTCAACACCCTCCCTTCCTCAAGGGATTGGCTTTTACAACTGTGCCCTGGGTGGCTGGTGGGGTAACAAAGAGATACAGATACGTGGTGTTCAGTGTTATTCTCCCAATCCTGCACGAAAGTAATACCTTTTCAATCAATATTGCTTCAAGTACCAATCAATAATTTGTTACTGCTGCTTTAAAAATCTGTAAGGTGTCAGCAGAATGCAGTTACTAGACAGAATTGCATTTTGAAGATTCAAATTGGCATTCATCTGGTATCTAACTTTATAAAGACCTAAGAGAGGATACCTGACTACCAATATGAAAAACCATATTAAGCCTTTCTTTTTTATGCTAAAAATAGCTATCTAAATAAATATATGATATGTAACCTGGAGGTTGTATTAAAGATATGACATTTAAGAGAAGGCTATGCACATATGCTTTATATGCACATATCCTTTATAAGTATAGGATATTCATTTTTAAATTAGATACTGTGATAATTATCTGCATATAAAAACCAATACTTTTCAGATTTATAAGCCATAAAATGCAAATGATAAACTGTACCACTTTCTGATAACTGCGATAATTACAAAAGAGCTTCATTTGAAGACACCATTACTAATCACAGTGTATTGAGTTCAGCTTTGAGAAAATGTAAGCATTTTACTCTTAAAAAAAAAAAGGCCGGAGATTTAGCTCAGTGGTTCCGGCACCAGCCTCACAAGCGCAATGGTCCTGAGTTCGACCCCCGGTAACTACATACAATGCTGGGCGTGGAGACTCATGCCTACCAGCAATCAATACCACATACCACGGTGCTGGCATGGTGGCTCACGCCTGTAATCCCAGCATTCAAGAGGCAGAGACAGGAGGATTGCTGAGTTCAAGTCTTGCCTGGGCTACATAGTGAGCTCAGGACCAGCCTGGACTACAAAGCAAGACCCTGTCTCAAAAAAAAAAAAAAAAAAAACCTGAAGCTGCAAAATGCCTTAACCCAGCAAAAGGAAAGAAAAGACTTGCATTTAATTTTAGTACAAAATAATACAAGAAGATAAAATTCAGTATTCAGGATGAAAAATTTGTTCTACATTAAGAACCAACATTGAAGAAATACTCAGCAGCATTGCAAGGAATTCATTCAATTTGTTGAAATTTTTCTGAAAGTGAAATATAAAAATTAAAAGATAAGCAGCATATTAGACTGCAGCTTGTTTACAAATTATGAAAAACTATATTACAACTCACCCAAAGTAGTAAATGCAAAAAAGAAAAGTCTCTTGGGAAGGAACCCTGGACTTCGTGTCTGGCTTACATAGCTGAAAAGAATAAGGGAACTGCAAAATGGAAAATGTTGCTCGTGACAATAAATGGAAATTAAGTGTCTGTACAGAAAATGACACATTTCATCACTTTTGATAAACTTGAGGTGTGAATCATGAATGCACAGGATGATGCTAATCAGCTGAGACATCAACGACATTTCTCAGAGTTTCTTCCAAGCCCCTGCATGGCCTCTGCCCAGGAAAGGAACAGGAGCAGGCTTTCCAAGTCAACCTCAAAACTGAGCTTTGCTTGACCTTTCCTCCCTATGAACATTCCAAGTTTAACAAGAGTTAAACTTGTTAACTGTGTAACGATTACCCTTATGCCATCTTGTTGCAAATTTGTTGCTAATCTTCTCTGTCATTTATGGTTCACCTGCTATGCATGAGTTAATGCAGTTGCAAGACTCTTGTACTTTTTCCCATTTAATCACAATTCTGAGACAGGCTCTGTTTTCCCCGCATGACAAGAGAAGGACATGAAAAGCCAGGAAGTGATGTGACCTGTCCAGGTTACAAACATTTAGGAGCTAGGTTTCTGGTCCACCACTCTCCACTGGGTTCTCACTGCCTCACCTTGAACTGCTTTTACTGTCCCTTCTTATACTCAGTTATAGTCCAGGCTCCTTTCAGGTTACATACAGGAGGGATTTACTCTGTCTTCCAGGTGGCACCTCTATGACTACTAGTAGTGGAGCTGGGTAGCCACCATGTAAGTGGTGTAACTACGCCCAGGACTTAGGAGGATTAGCAATCTCATTTTTATGAGTGGAAAAGGATGGATGGAGGTAAAATCACATGTAGCTAACAACTGGTAGCACCAGGACTTTAAACAAATCAGTTTAACCTTGAAGCCCACTTAGTTAATCACTATGCATAGGCTCATTGGAGATAGCAGAGGGTCTGATTGTGTTGGGTTATTTTATAAGAATGAAACAAATAAAATTACAAGAAATAAAATTCCATATACTTAGCCATATCTAGGCCCTTTAAAACTTCAAAAGGTCACCCAAAGGTAAATGTCAATTTGGAAATTAATCTTTCTTTTTGGAAGTGTTGTTTTTTGAAACAGGGTCTCACTATTTAGTTCAGGCTGTCCTTGACTCACTTTATAGCCCTGGCTGCCTTTGAACTCATGGCAATCCTCCTGCCTCAGCCTCCCATGTGCTAGGACTACAGTTGAGTGTCATGACGCCCAGCTGGAGATTAACCTTTGTTAACCAGATTTTACAACAGTACATTTTAATTTCTCAACATGTTACTTAACTCAATCCCTGCAATACTATCCTGACTCCCATTTTGTGGATGATTACTCATGTTCAGAGATTTAACATGCTGTCTGAGGTCGGAATGTATCCTGAGCTGGAGCACAGAGCCTCAATTTCCATCAAAATTCTCTGCATTTTTATTTATTCACCTCTAGTCATTACTGAGGGGAAAAAAACATATAAATGATTGAGGGAAACTTCGCCAACTTCATCTCCTTGCACCAAGTGTTGCTTAGCTGCTATTTTGACATCACTTTACCAAAGACAGAAGTGAGAAGGCTTTCTTAAGCTTTGCTTATAAACTAAGCAGTCATACTCCTATCAACTGGTGCCTTTTCCAAACTATCAACACAACACAACTATCCACATAAACTATCAACACAACTATCAACACAGCTATGGGAGAAGGACTGAGGGAAGAAGGCCACTCAGTGTACACTGCATGACCACTATGTAGAATCACATGAAGCTGGTGAGCTCCATGGAGAATGAGTCGAGCTCAGTTTGGCTTCTACTTCTGGGCTCTTGACTCCCATCCTGTCCTTAGTCTCCGTGGGAAAGTCTGCTGTTGTCTCCAGCTGAAGGACAGCCCCCTGCTTAGCCACCAAGGGGTAAGCACGTATGGAACACCTGTAACTGCAACACACATCTGTATATGGAACATAATACAAAAAACTTAAGGAGACACTTTCCCGCACCCGCAGAAACTCAAAGAAAAGACCAATAGCAAACAGTGCAGTAGAGGAACAAGAGCTAGCCTCAGTGAAACAAACTGGGAAAAGGACTGTACTCCCAAAAGGAGAGTGACCCCACGGCCTTTGCAGTGGGTATTATTAAGCTGGGTTCTGTGCTTAGGGAGCTATAAGCCCAACCTTTGGAACTGCATAAGCACTACCAGGTTGAAGACACTTAGAATAATTACCATATCTTTACCCAGTATTACCAACATATAATCCTTCTCATATCTTAAAAATGACTACTACACATTCAAAGGCAGTTCCAGATGGCATCCAAAAGCTTATATTTTATGCATCACTTATTCTGCCTAACTGTGAGAAAAGAATATTTTAAGCCAAAAATAGATCTTTCACGTAGTGTGAGGAAGAAAAAGATTTGCCTTGATAGTTTCACAGTTTGAAATTCAAGACATGAATTGCTTCATGAAATATTTGTCACATTGTATATAATTATTTATGTCTATCATCTCCATTGTTCCCTGGAAATACTAGAATGCAGAAATAATTTCACAGCAGACATACAAATATTGTTTCTCATTTCTTTAATATGAGGTGCCATGAAATTACCTCTCAGTGAAGCAGATAAATAAAACAAGAGAATGAATGTGTATTAGATAGGAAAATTATTCATTTAAATAACACAAATTTTACTACATTTGTAGAGTCTTAGAAGCCAAGAGCATTGAGAAACCAGTTATAGCTGAGAAAAATGGTTTGGAAAAGTTCAGAAACAAATTCTTAGAATAAAAAACCTGAAGTCACGGAAAGTCCTTACATGTCATTTAATCCATTCACCACTTGATACTTCTTCCTCTGTATAACGGGGGATTGATTTGAACTTGGGCTACTATCTAAGGGCATCTTTTCACCTGGATGTGTCTCAATACATTGGGTAGTTGGTAAAATTAAAAGGAAATGGGGGATGGGGAATTAACTCAGTGATGCCACACCTTTCTCCAAAGTGCAAGGTCCTGAGTTCAATCCCTGGTATCTGAGGGAGAAAAAAAAAGGGAAATGCCATTTGCATGAGCATTTTACAAGAGAAATTCTGGAAGAGTGCATGTGTCAGAAGAAACAGAAACAAGCACCACACCTCTGAGTGTGTCCCAAGAACTTCGTATCCATACTCGAGGTTCTGGAGAACTTACTTTCTCAAGAGGGATGATGGTGTGACCCCCCCCCTTTGAAAAGCTCTTCCCATGTGGAAGAGGAGACCATACACTCTTGGAGGCTACCACAGAGCAAAAGCTGCTTTTCAATACCCTGTGCCAAAAAAATAAAAGTTGATTTAGAAACAAGAGTCAAATATCAAACTTTAAAACTGATTTTTTAAAAAAGCCCTACTATCAATCCATCCATCACATCCCTTCATCTGTTTCTGTTTTTCATTGAGTCCAGGCCACCACTCACAATCCCTAAAATGGGAGGGTCAGGCAAGGGCAATGCCAGTGCCATTAGAAAAATAAAGGTTGTTCTTCTGATGACTTTGTCTGTAAAATGAGACTATCTGTAATTGGTTCCTACTATTCCTTCCAGGACCAAAATGGTACAAGTAGTGATCACAGTCATTTCAGACAAAAGGCAAACTTAGTCCTAAACTGACCCTTATATTCATATGGATGAATCTAAAGTAACTCTTTGGAGGGTCAATGCTCAGCAAGTCAGGTCTCATAAAAGAGGAGGACAATGTAATAACTAAAACAGACAAAAACTCTTCAGAATGCATAACACACTTATAGTTTAAGTATATTTTGAATGTAGCTTCCAAAAGAATATAGTTACTTCTTAAATCTTTCCAGGTTTTCTGCATCCTGTAATTGCCTATTTCAAGTAAATCAAACCCAGCTTTCAATAATTGTATCTTCTCTTGGCCATTTGCGTTATTACAACTACCTGGAAATTAGCATTTGGGCTTGGAAATGTTAAGACGATATTTACCATAAGTATGAAAAACATTTGTGCCATAAAAAATTGACCATTTCTCTCTTTCATTAAGTTGGGTTTTTCTCAGGCTTTATTAAAGTATAATTGATAAATAAAATCACATATTTTTATGCTATACAACCGGATGTTTTGATATATGTGCACACTGTGAAATGATTAAATTAAGCTAATTAACACGCCCATCACCTCACAGACTCTCATCTTCGCTGTATGAGAACGTTTAAGATCACCGCACAGCAGCCTTCGAGTGGACACGCCAGGGGGTAGACATCATGAGGAAGAGCAGACGGAGCAGTGAAAGGGCTGCCTCGTGGTCCACAGAGGCCGAGTTAGGGGGAAGCCCAAGAGGGAGGGAGCAGAGAGCTGGCACCTCTGTCACCCACACCCTGCGGCCTCTAGGCCAGCTCCTGTCTCCCTCACAACCAAGTGTCATCATTATGAGTACATGGTGGGTTAATTCCCTGATGGGGTCCAAGTCCTCATGGTCCAGTCACCTTGTAAAAGCCCCACCTCTGAGTGTCGCTGCTCTGGGGTGAAGCTAGCAACGTGTGACCCTTTGGGGAACTTTCTAGATCAAAACCGTAACACTTCACAATACTGATTTCATCTCCCAGGATCTGTACTCAGAAGCAAGTTTGCTGGGTCCCATGTGAGTACTATTTCTAATTTTTAGAAACCTCTATTCTGTTTTCCATAAGGCTGTATTAATTTACGTTATGCTGACAATATATAAGGGTTCCCTTTTCTCTGCAGCATTGCCAGCACATACAGTCTTTTGTCTTTTTTATAATCATGGGAGGCAAGACCTCAGTGTGAGTTGATCTCTCGTTATGATTTGCATTTTCCTGAACGTTAGTGATGAACGTGTTATCTTACAAATTTTGAATATCCATATGCCTTCCTTTGACAAATATCTCCAGGTAAAAATGGCCACTTTTCAAAGTACATTTTTGTAAATTGAATTCTTTACTGGTGCATTTCATGTACACATCACGATCGCACTCCACATTGGGAATTTATACCAGTATACGACATGAGTTAATTCTCATGTTTACCCATTGCCCTACCCACCCTACAACCCTATCCCCACCCCCTATACATATGCTTTTTTTTAAACATTGTATTCTTTTCTCCAGTATGAGAATTTGAAGATGTAAATGAGTTCTGGAATGTATGATAGATATTGTGAAATAGAAAATATTCAAAGGGAAAAGGGCAGGGGTTAAACAATGAGGGGTAAGAAAAAAAGTAGCTTTTATTTTTAAATATACAGAAGAACCAAGAAAATTCAGAAAACTTAACCTAGAACAAACTGTCTTTTACATTTTTATCCTGCCTGTGACAAGCAGAATGACAAACTGGACTGAAAGGACTTTAGACTCATCACTTGCTTTAGGTTCATTTCAGAAAGCTGTACTAATTAAAGTTCTAGTACTTGATCTGATGAGACCTATTTCAGAAAATGAGTCTTTATATGGCAAGTCTTGAAGAACTTTTTGAATTCTAAAATGAAAAGGCCATTTTCAGTTCCATATCTGGGTTAAACTGCAGGATGTCCTTTGCACTATTTAGCTGTCTCTAAAGTGGATATTGAAGGTATTTGCACTGTGGAAGCCAGTGTCAGCTGCCTGACACTTATCTCATGGTCTCGGTTACTGCCAGCATCACTCAAAAATAAAATTCTGCAATCATTTTTAAAATATCGGATAGTTAAAAATCTTGACACTGGGGCCGGAGGGTTAGCTCAGTGGTTCCGGCGCCTGCCTCGCAAGTGCAAGGTCCTGAGTTCGATCCCCGGTAACCACATACAATGCTGGGCGTGGAGACTCACGCCCACCAACAATCAACACCGCATACCACAATGCCAGGCGTGGTGGCTCACGCCTGTAATCCCAGCACTCGGGAGGCAGAGACAGGAGGATTGCTGAGTTTGTGGCGGCTTGCCTGGGCTCCATAGTGAGCTCAGGGCCAGCCTGAACTACAAAGCGAGACCCTGTCTCAAAAAAAAAAAAAAAATCTTGACACTATATTTCCTATTTTTAAGGAGTGTTTATATGTGTACATGTGTATACTTGTATTCATTCTGTTTCTTAAACACAAAGTAACCGTAAGACATATGACTGATTATGATTAGCAGAATCAAGACTTGTTTTCATTCAGGAATGAATTCCTACCTGATTGTTTAGTTCTGCACAAGGTGCCTAAATGTTTAATGTAGTTTTTTCATTGAGTAAATAAAATAAAACTAGAGATATGACTTGAAAATCCAACCTGAGAAAATGACTAATACCACATACAGTGCACTTTACAAAATTTCACTGGAGACCCTGGAATCCTCTTTGGGTTTCAGGAAACAACCAAAATTCTGAGTTGTACATGAGACCTTTGTGACCTTTGTCTGAAGTATCTTCTATTATTTATGTCACCTATTTCCTCAGGAAACATAAATATTATACTACCAGATAAGAATTTTATTCGGTGGAAACTTGGTAGCTATTATTTGACAATGACACTAAGTTAAAATGTTTCTTTTAGTCACTGTTGATATTAGAAACTATTACACATAGCATGGACTTTTTAAAAAAATTTATTGATACAAATACATTTTATATACACATCATGACCACTGAGTATTGAGAATTTGTACCAGTATATGACATGACTGACTTCTCATGTTTTCCCATTTTCCTACCCACCATACATCCCCCAGTCCCCTATATACATGAGTTTGTTTCCCCCCTTTTTTTAATCACAATTGTTCTTTCCCCTTGTTATTTGCCTCTATCCCCCATTTCCCTTAGTATATTTTCTATTTTACAGGATCTGTCATAGATTCTAGGACTTATTTACATTTTCAGTTTCTCATACCAGAGAAAAGATGCAGTATTTACACATCCGTGACCTATTTATTTCACTTATGAGTATGCCCTCAAGGTACGTCTGTTTGAGTACAAATGACTCCAACTCATTCTTCGTGGCAGAGTACTCCATTTTACTAAAGCAACCACATCTTTATCCAGTCTTCAGCTGATGGGCCTTGGGTTGTTTCCAAGATTTAGCTATCACAAACTGAACTGCTATAAATATGAGTGCACATATAGCACTATGATATGAATCTTTTAATTCTTTTGTGTGTGTCCCTAGCAGGGAAATAGCAGGGTCAAACGGGATCTCTAATCCTAGTTTTTTGAGGAATCTCCACACTGATCACAGTATGGACTTTTTTTTTTTCTTTTTTCTTTTTTTGAGACAGGGTTTTGCTTTGTAGAGTATGGACTTTTTTAAAGACTCAAAACTAAAACAATGATAAGGAACCTTTAAATGCATTGAAACTTTTTACCATTTTAAAGAAGTACAGGTTTATATGCGATCTATTCAAAAACTATGCTTTGAACTTCGAGAAATTTTTCATATTGATAGAAGAATTAAATTATAATAACTTACAGCAGGGCTAGCAGCACAAATTGTTGTAGGATTTCTGCCTAATTTGACCCTCTCTTTCCAGCGTTCTGTGTAAATAAGCACATTTCATTATCTAAAGACAGACAGTCCCATCCTGTAATGATAAGTAGGGCTCCCTTTTAATTAATTAAGTCTGTATCCTCAGTACTCAAACCACTGTTTAAACAAAAGGGAAAAGTCACTGAGCCCAACACTGAGATAAAAATCTTCAGGATCTTGCAATTTTTTTTTTTTTACTCTGAAAATGTCATGTTTTTCAGTTCTGAAATTTCCTGATTTCAGTAAGAACGTAACAGCTAATCCATCTTCTATAGAGTCTACATAGAGTCAGACTAAGTCCCAAAATCCATGTGAGGTAGGGTGCAAGGCTTATTTTCTGAAGAAAAGCTACACATTACGACGAAGGGAGCAAAGCAACTAAGATCCTTATGATGAACACCTGTGACTCTGGATGTTGGCTCCACAAAGGCAATATTCATTCTACGTAGGTCATATGAGATTTTCTGAGTTAAATATGAACACAAAGTCTTTTTTTTTTCCACTTCAGTTTGAAATTAAAAAGTAATGAGGACAGCCGGGCATGGTGGCTCACACCTGTAATCCCAGCACTTAGGAGGCAGAGACAGGAGGATTGCTGAGTTCGAAGCTTGCCTGGGCTACATAGTGAGCTCAGGGCCAGCCTGAACTACAAAGTGAGACCCTGTCTCAAAAAAAAAAAAAAAGTAATGACAGATTTCAATCACCTGGGTGCCATGTTCAGCCATTTTGAAGAAACAACCTGCTGACTGTCATGGCTGCCTCATGTTGCCCATAACAGACCCAGAAGGGAAGAGCAAAATCATCCTGACATGTAAACTCTCCTTTAACTAGATAGATGAACAGCCTTTGTTTCTTCCTCACTTTGTCCAATTTTAGCCTTACCCACTTAGCTATCATTTTAAGCTTATTACTACTGCCTGCTAATATTTAGTGATTTAAGGGAAGAAAAATTCATCAGCATTCAGAGGTAGGCCTGGTGAGAAAATATTAGCACCTAAACAAAGTAGCACTAGCATAACCTAGTGTAGTTTGATATCTATCAAGGACAATAAGAATTTCTTTTATCAGTGGAGGAAAAAAAAGAAAAGGAAGACCTACGTGATGTAGTGCAACTCTCATTAAACACAGCAGGAGCCGTAATGAATCAAGAGTAGGGTGAGGTCCCAGAGAGGTGCGATTTACTGCCTCCATTACACTGTTGATCATTAGTGTTCATTCATGTCATCCAGTTTCTTCTCCTGGTCTGCACTGCTGACACCAGGAATCCATGGAACTGAAATTTAAGAGCTTCATGTGTTTCTGTAAAAACAGTGATGGGTTACAATACTTTGACCTTCTCAAATGTCTCCTTATTTGATTTCATAGCCACAGCCTTCAAAAAACTGGGACGCTTTGATCAAAAAAAAATCTTTCAAAACCTCCCTGGCTTTATAATTCTTACGAGAAAAGATGAGTAGAATGAATCTAATTTTATACTAAATCCATTAGCATTACATCATAGTAGCAGAAATATCTAGAACATTACCTCATATCAGCAATCTGCTGGGATGTTGAAATAGGTCTTTAGAAATCTGAGGGTTTTTTTTTTTTTCAGATTTTACACTGTCAGTTACATATTATTCAACCAAAATAATTTCATTCTCAAAATTTTAGCCAATACAGTATGTAAGAAGTATTTTAAATAAAATCATGTTAATCTAGTTCATCTTTAAAGAAGAATATCACAATGATGGAGCTGCCAAAAATATTTCTAAGTGAGATGATATATCTGAGTAAAAAATAAGAAGATGTTTACTTATAAGATCCCAAAACAGAAACACACACACACATACATACACAGTGTGATCAATATCAAGCAATATCATATTAGAATGAGCATCAGGAGCTTAAATTTATTAAGTGGAAAATAAGGAAAAACAAAACAAAGGAGCTACAAAGTAGCAGATTCCTATCCATATTAAGATTTAGGTAATAAGGGGCTGGGGATTTAGCTCAAGTGGTACCACACCAACCTTGGACACACAAGGGCCTGAGTTCAATCCTGATACAGAAAAAAAAAAGATTTAGGTAATAAGAAAAAGAGAGCCTGGACAAAATTAGGAGAGCAGCAATGTTTAATAATTGCAGGTGTAATTCTGCTCTCTTTAGAATCCATTAGCAGAGAACATTGCTTCTGCCATTGTCTCATTGTCTTTTTAAATTCTTAGCCAGCTATAAGGACCACTAGGAAATAATAGCTCTCCCTAGAAATGACATAGTATAGTTCTGAAAAAGACATAAATAGTTTTTGTTTATATAAACTTGTAAGCTTCAAAGAGCTTTTATCCTTTTCTGTCTACCAGAAATCATGTGAATGTAATTGCTGCAAAAACAAGTGTGATACCTCTATCCTGCCTTCTGCAGCATCTGATTTATCCTTTACTGATTCCCTGATGACCTTCTGAAAGAAGAAATTTAGGTTGAGGGCCGGAGGGTTAGCTCAGGGGTTCCGGCGCCTGCCTCGCAAGCGCAAGGTCCTGAGTTCGATCCCCGGTTACCACATATAATGCTGGGCATGGAGACACGCCCACCAACAATCAACACCGCATACCACAATGCCGGACGTGGTGGCTCACGCCTGTAATCCCAGCACTGGGGAGGCAGAGACAGGAGGATTGCTGAGTTCGCGGCGGCTTGCCTGGGAACCATAGTGAGCTGAGGGCCAGCCTGAACTACAAAGCGAGACCCTGTCTCAAAAGCAAAAAAAAAAGAAAGAAATTTAGGTTGAATCCAAATGGACTGTTTAGGACTTGCCGAGGAACCCCCCCCCCCCCCGTTAGACTAATGTGATCATAGGGAAAACAAGCAAAAAGAAAAAGGAAAGGAAATGTGTTAACAGACCGAGGCATTCTTCAGTAGAGCCAACATAAACACAGGTCGTGGGCAGCAATGCCACCTCTGAGTAATCATGTCCCCGTGGTCTTCAGAACGTTAGCATGTCAGGGTACAGACAGATGACTCATTTAGAGACTATGAAGTGTTTTCTCCCAAAGAAGTATATATATATATTTTTTTTTTTTTTGCTTTTTTTTTTTGAGACAGGGTCTCGCTTTGTAGTTCAGGCTGGCCCTGAGCTCACTATGGTGCCCAGGCAAGTCGCCGCGAACTCAGCAATCCTCCTGTCCCTGCCTCCCGACCAAAGAAGTATATTAATTACACTTCCATGCCATTCCTTACTGTCTCAACATGAAGTTAAATACTTACTACTCTTTTTTTACACTCAACAGAAGCCAGAAGTAAAGACTCAAGAACATTTGATAAATTCAACAAGAGAAATTTAAATAAAACCACTAATTCTACAAAACAACTAGTTCTACATTAAATAATAAAATAATTTGTGAGAATTCATATGAATGATTATTCCCACATAAGTCAAATGAGGTGGAAAATTGAAAAATTTTAAGCCATTTACTTTGGATTGTTTGGGTTTTTAAAAAATAATGGGGTTGCTCATGCTTGTAATGGCTCATGCCTGTAACCCCAGCACTCTGGAGGCAGAGGCAGGAGGATTGCTGAGTTCAAGGTTTTCCTGGGCTAATAGCTCAGGGCCAGCCTGAAGTACAAAGTGAGACCTTGTCTCAAAGCAAAACAAAATAAAGCAAAGCAAAAAATAATGGAGTATTCTGTTATGCCTAAATTATACTATTTTCTTTTTTCAAATAAGTATGTATGTATAAAATTAAGATGCAAATGTGGGGAAAGAGCCCAGAGTTTGTATGTATAGAAGGATAGGAAAAATAGATGTTTGTCCATTTTATATTTTACCAAGCAAGAAAAATGTCTTTACCATTTTCATCTATACCAGAATCAATCTGCAAACTGAATCTGTAAATTCTTCAGAGAAACTGTTTCCAATGTTTTGAGCCCTCTCTGCAACAAAATTTATCACCCACGTATAACCCACATCACAAAACAAGTGAATGCTTCCTTTTCCTAAAGCGACAGATCAGATTCTTAACTCAAGAGTTTTGCATCATAAATTCAGTCATGAATTAAGGACCTAGCAATAGGTAGATGGAAGGAAAGGGAAGATAGAAGGGAAATAAGAGGACCAAGACATGATATACATATGTACCAATTCCCCATGATGAATGTATCTGTTGTGTATCACTATCCCAAACATACATTAATTTAAAATCCAAATAAAAAAGAATACTATAGTACATAAGATAAAAATAGTTATATACCAGCGATAGAGTTGCATTCAAACTCAAGTGTTTTCAATTCACTGTTTTCAACATTTGTATAGAAAAATTGTAACAGAAAATAAAAATGTAGGATGAGGAAAGATTTATAACAGATACCAAGTTATAAACAAAAAAAGAAAGCTTTCTAAGTTTTAAAACATAGGTGGTTCCAGGAGCACCGAACATTTCTCCACCTGAGAGTGAATAAGAGAACGCATGGAATCTGATCAGCTTAGGTGAATCTTGTGCCAAGACAAGACTTATCTTGAAGACACTGACGATGGTAGAGAAAAGGGGTGGGAGGAGCCCACATCCTTGTGACATCACCAAGACCCAGTGTGCTCCTTCCTTCATCCACCTCCACCACACAACCCCCGAGTACTGTGAAGAGGGCACTTGACTGGGCCTGATATCATAGGCAATGGGAGGCATTCCCCTCAGCAGAAACGCGGAGATTTACTCTGGTGCATCTCAGCGTTACACATGAGGATGACGGCACCTACAGTAATATGCCAAAAGGAACCACTTTCTTCATCTTGGCAAACACAAAAAAAAAGTGTGACAAAGTAAAAAAAAAAAAAAATCATAAAAATTGTAATTGCTTTAAACTTTTTCCTGTGAATTATTCCCTAAATAATACAGTGTGAAAAATATTTGTACAGCATTTATATTGTATTAGGTATCATAAGTAATCTAGTGATTAAATCACTTGGGAGGATGTACATAGATTTTAGGCAAATACTGTGCCATTTTATAGAAGGAATTTGAGCATCCTCAGATTTTGGTATCTGTGGGGAACCAGGACCCAGTGCCCCATGAATACCAAAGGACTCCCATCCTCATCTGTCACTATATCATCCACAACCCCAGGATAGGAATTAAGGGATGAGTGTCAAAGAAAACTGGAAAGAGAAAAAAAGCCTTAGGCATCTTTCTCTAAAAGCCATAATAGTATTGATTGTTGCAAACATCTGCAGACTGTGAAGATGGAGGGAAAACACCTGAGCAAATCTGGGGGGAAATGAACAGCACGAGACAGACAGACCGCTATTCAGACCGGACTGTACGTGCATGATCCTCCAGGTCTCGAGCAAGTTACTCAACTTCTCTGAGTTTTTTGTCCTCATCTGGAAATTTAGACTAGTTATTGCACCTTTTTCTTTGCACCATTAAGGTGACTAAATGAAAACATTCATGCAGATATTTTGTACATTGTGCTCAACAAACAGCTGTTATCATTACCCATGATTCACCGTTGCTATTCAGAAGAAAACTACAATTAGTATTTGTACATCACTAGGTTAAATGACTATTGCTATAGAATCAGTAGGGATTGAATGTTAAATGAATTCCCTGGGCAAATATGGTTATTTCCAACCACTAGTAGTTAATAGCAAATACAATCAACCACTTTTTTAAAATATATGAAATCGACCAGGGGATTTAGCTCAAGTGTTACCATACCTACCTTGGAAGCATAAGGACCTGAGTTCAGTCCCTGGTAGGACCAAAAACAAAAATAATAATAAAATTAAAAGTTCATTTAAAAATAAAATTTAACAAAATATATATGGAATCGCATCCCACATTTCAACATGCACTCAACTCTGTTTAATGTTGGGATATAGTGTAAAAATTAATATATGTTGTTTCCCAAAAAGCAGTGAAAAAAATGATTGTCAACTCAAAGTACTAAACATCAACTATAAATTCTCACTAGCATGGCTTTCAAGGCTCTTTGCCTTTGACAGAGATTCTTTTGTTAACATGAAAAAATATTTGAATTATCTGTATTGTTGTCTCATTCCACATCTTATTTCCTGCAAGTCAAACTCATCTTACAAGCCTCTGCGTAGCCACCTCTGTAGAAGCTTCCTTTTTCAGTCCCTTTTCAAGAATCTTTGATCTTTTTCTCTCAGACCTTTACCCTCAGATCCACTCATTATTTCCTACCAGATCATCTTCCCTTTTTTCTGCTTTGCACAGAACTACCTTTTCCTTAAGCCACGTCAGATTGCCTGCAGAACCTATTCATTTGTTTCTTTTTTTTTTTTTTTTTTTTTTTGAGACAGGGTCTCACTTTGTAGTTCAGGCCAGCTCTGAGCTCACTATGTAGCCCAGGCAAGCCTCGAACTCAGCAATTCTCCTGCCTCTGCCTCCCGAGTGCTGGGATGACAGGTGTGAGCCACCACGCCCGGCACTGTGGTATGTGGTATTGATTGCTGGTGGGCGTGAGTCTCCACACCCAGCATTGTATGTGGTTACCGGGGATTGAACTCAGGACCCTGCGCTTGTGAGGCAGGCGCCGGAACCACTGAGCTAACCCTCTGGCCCTATTCATTTGTTTCTTAATGTGTCTTCTAGTCATTCCTGCATAAAACAGCCAAGAAAAAAGATCTTTCTAAAACAAGAACTTTATGAGGCTATCTCTCCTTTCAAATATCCAGTGGCTTCCTATTTCTAAAATGAGCATAATGACTCATCTGGGACACCTTGATATTGACTAGCACAAACCAGCGTTGTCAGGGAGAGCCAACACTTCAAGCCCATCTATCCATTGCTACTTCTTGTATTCCTCAGGTTCACAGGACTAATCCAAAGGGCAGACCCCAAACTGAACCCAGGATCAAATTTTGTCTAAGTTTATATGTTTAAAATGTGTGCTATTCTGACATTCTAGCAAGGGTACATCCATATTTGTTTTAATGTGAACGTCATGTTTTAAGTCACATGAGCAAAAATTCAAACATCTTAACCAAAACCAGGGAGTGAAATTTACCCCTCAGAAGACCTATTCTCGGCGTACAACTCTGGAAAGCCCTTGTGGAGTGGTGTGTGTGTGTGTGTGTGTGTGAAAATGCTACCTCTCACGCCCAGAAAATGCCAACTGTAAAGGCAGGAAGGAGGGCGCTTCCTGGAGTGAAGTAATCATTCCTCACATGGGTCTCTCAACAAAAGCCTTCCATACAGTCTCTTTAGAGCTTCACTCCCATGTCAACAATAATAAATACGCCTTGTCTTCTCACCCTTACTTCCCCTGATACTATTCAGTCTATATGATCCAGATCCATTTGCTGTGGTTGCCATATAATATACCAGACACCCAGTTAAATTTGAATTTCTAGACGATGACAGGTGATTGTATATGCTCCAAGCAATGTTTGCATTAAAACCTAAATGAGTGCCCTGTGCTGTTATTTGCTAAGTCCGACAACCCTGACTGTGAAGCCATTCTTGGCCCCCCTGTGCACTGGCTGTAGGATTCCAATGGGCTTCTAACCCAATTCATCTGTGTCCCATTTGGTGATTTTTTTACTTTGCATATACTTTTTTTCAAGTTTTATAATCCTATACTCTACCCACCTGACTGAAAACAATAATGCCCTTATATCTCTGCTTCACAGACACTCATGCCCAGAGGTGGTGATTATAAATACCTGTTAATAGAGCAAATGATTGTAAATCAATCAACAAGACAACCAACAAAATTACTAATTGAGCAACTGCTCCTTTTCCATGCAGAGCTAGTGTGTAAATTATTTGATGGATGGGTCATGTAATGTTTTGCTTCAGACAGCTTACATATTAATTATTTAAAAGTTATACATAAGCCGGGCATGGTGGCTCATGCCTGTAATCCCAGCACTCAGGAGGCAGAGACAGGAGGACTGCTGAGTTCGAGGCTTGCCTGGACTACATAGTGAGCTCAGAGCCAGCCTGAACTACAAAGCGAGACCCTGTCTCAAAAAAAAAAAAAAGTTATACATAAAAACAAAGAACTCCAAACAATATATAACCAAGACTGTATCATACAGCCCATGAAGGATAGTAAGAAATCAGTATGGGTCACCCCCCATAAAGAGAAGTGTGAGAAGGGCCCTGTATTAGAATTTAAATTTTGGAAAGGATTTAGATGCACAAGAAGTGAAGGGAGGATTGGTTGTGTTTCCTAGGGGAAAGTTTGGACAGTCACACCAAGTAGCGAGGAAAGAGCAGAGTGTCTTTGCTTCATAGAGTCTACCAGGATTCACCTGAACTGTGGTTGCTGCTGGGTTTAAGAAACTCCCAGGATTCAGAGCTCTCATATTAGTGAGAATATATATAATGGCTGCCCATGGGAAAGTCATGCCATACACTTTGAGAAAGATAATAACCAAAGTAGGGTGCTATCCAGTAAGTGACCAACAGAGGTTTTCTATGCTTTGTCCTCAGATCATCTTGGAGAGGAAAGATCAACATGTTATCAGTCACTGCCCAAGTCTGCTGAGGCTGTTACAAATGTCAGTCTATAAACAACAGAAACTTATTTATCACATTATAAGCCTTCACGACTGAATGATTCAGGTTCATCCACCTCCAATGAGGATTACATTTCAACATATGAGTTTGGGAAGGAGAGATAAAGCTTCAGCCCACATAGTTATCCATGATATGGATCCATTCATATCCTCTGAATGTGTGCCCCTCAAAGCCCTGATACTCCCTTCTCTGCACTAGCTGCTCGGCCAGAATTAGAGCAGTGGTCTTATTGAGAATTACTGAATTTAATTTCCAAAACACTAAAAACAGATGTTGAAGAGTGTTCTGTTTGTTAGAAATTCAAGTTCCTCTACAGCTTTAAACTATTATTATGTTATGAGATAGAAAATCATTTCTTTTTGTTTATCTTAAATATTTTTGAGCCACAATAGGTTTTTCTCATGGATGTATGGATAAGGAAAGGTAATTGTATGCTTAATATCACAAACTATTTTGGATACTATATTGCATTTGCTTACATAAAAAGGTATTCCCACCTACAAAGACTGTTTCTGTTTTCAGACAATGCACAGAATTAAATGTGTTAAACCACAAACAAAGGCTACCCCCTGGTAAAAACTGTCACTCACATTGAACATCTATGTAAAGTCTTGCTCAGATCTCTATAAGTGATATTTGAGCAAGACTTAGATCTCATTAACCAAATACAGAAATAAGACAAATAAGTATGCTTCTAGCTTCTAAAAGTGCAAAGGTATTCAAGAAAATTCTCAGAATGGGTCTTTCCAGGACTTTTACAGCACATGGCAAATTGTGCTGTGTATTTTAAGGGAAAAACTCAGTCTTTAAAAGCAGACCCTCTACATTTACTTGAACTATATGAAAGGGAAATAGTTCATTCTTGCACATAGTTGAACTATATATCAACATACCCACCCCTGTGGCCCATGGATCCCACCCTAAAGTTGAGCCAGAAAGGCTCTTGGAAGACTTGCCACTGGCTACTTTGGCCTCTGTGAGGCTCAGTTTTCTTATTTATAAAAACTAGAGTGGACCATTTTCTGATCACTTAGAAACTTCTTAGTCTAATATGCTGAGGCTCTAAAGCATCTATTTGTTGCATCTATTTTCTCTTGGCCAACAAAAGAGATAGATACCTGTCTGTAATGTCTAAACTCATCTTGTGGGAATTCCCTCCTTCCCATGGTAGACCCTGTCCTTTAGGTTACAGGAATGGCTAAAAAGCTCACCGAGCTGCAGCTGTCAGCAATAAGGTTCAGTGTGGTAAGCCTTTATTTCCTATCACAAGTTAATACATGATATATGTATCATTTTTCTTCCATTTTTCTTAATTTGTTAATTCAATAAATTGATTTGAATTAAAATTGAGAGACTCCTCCTTTATTCGTATCTTGTGGTCTATAGACTCTTAAATTGGTGATAATGAATAGTCAGTCATTCAATACTCACCAAATTGACTTGGGCAGGAGGCCCCCTGGAGAAGAAAAGAGGGAATTGAATGGGGTGGGAGAGGGAAGCATGAAGGAAGAAGGCCATCAGAGCCTGAGCTCTTGCTGCTGTTTGGAAACTTAGCACCCAAACTGATGGGCAAAGGGAGGAGAGGTGATTCTTATCCTTTCCCATCTGATGACCTCAGATCTGGGAGGAGGAAGAGATAAGAAAATACATTTGGGGGTGAGAGAAAGCACCAAAAAATGTCCCTGGGAGATGTATCTGCCTAATAACTGTCCTGCTGAGTCCTCCAGTTATCCTCCCATGAGCTGTTAGCAATTCAGGCTGAACCCTCCTCAGTCTCATGTATGGTAGACCTGTGTGCGCATTTACTACAAACGCCTCTCTGTCTACTAATTTTGTCAGCTGCTTCTTCCTTTGTAGCTTTGTGATTTCTTTCTGCTATCCTGCTACATCTTAATTCCTTCTACATTTACATTCCCTTGGTATCAAATGCTCTTTCTCTTGCTGTTTTTATGGGTTCTGCTGTAATATGCAGTTCATGTCCTCTGTAATAAGAAATACAGACTTCAGTTCCGCTTCCATCTTTCATTCACTTATATCTCATGAACTAAAGAAGCAAAGCAGCCTGCCTGGAAATATTCATTCTGCAGAAGGCTGTTACTGCTGTTCAAACTTACAGAAGCTCAGACAATGAAAGATCCTAATCTTGAGTCTTTATGTTTCAGCCTACAAGGAAAAAATGAAGGAGCTGTCCATGCTGTCACTGATCTGCTCTTGCTTCTACCCGGAGCCCCGCAACATCAACATCTACACTTATGATGGTGAGTGGTCAACAGCAGAAATCCCTGGCGGCCAGATCATTTGCCAAGCTTGTATGTATCTGTTTTTCTCTCTCAGCTCCTGCTATAATTAAATCAATATTTTGTAGCTCTCGCTATTGACTTGCTTCGTGGAGCTATTAGGTCTTATTGATTGCTTATTGCTCAAAACAGTTTGAATTTGGTGCTAATAGCAACATATTACTGTCTCTTAAGGAGCATGGCTGGATTGTTGTTATTTGCAGCCACATCCAGCATATCAAATCCACAATATGTCTAAGGCTCGTTTCTGAAAATAACTTAATATGCTAAACTATAATTAGACTAGATCATCATTTGCAAGAAAATATACTAGAGCACTTGAGAGAGAAAATCAACAACCATCACAATTTTTCTGTATGAAGGTCCCATATTTTGTGCCTATATATCAAGCAGCTAATAATAATAATAACTGAATTAATGAGTTAAACTTATTTATGACTGAAGCTCCAGGTAAAAACAGTTTAAAACAACAAATCTAAAGTGTTTGTATAGCAATTAACTTTGTTGACAGAAATCTTTTTGAGTTTGATTTATCCTTGTTCACTGTGTTTAGTTTCTGGGTTTGCCACTCTCCATGCAGCCCCTAGCACAGAAACAGTCTCTGAGCCTCACTTGACATTACCTTCTCTCCCAAGGTTGTTGGCAGGTTTAAACAACCTAATGCAAGTCACTCAACACCAAGCCTGTCCTCATATAACACTTAAGGTAGTTATCATTATCAACAATCTCATCACCTAATTCAGTGCATTTGATCAAAATATTCAAGCCATAATATGTGTACTAGATATAGCTCTAGCATATTTTGCTAACCTGAGAGGCTCACAATTACTTTTGCTTCCACCACTGTGAATAAAAGACATTAAAGATCAGGCAAAGTGACCTTGTGGCATGAAATACCTTGAGGGCCTTTAGTGCATACTGGAGGACTCAAAGGCACTCTCCTTCCAAGTTGTCCCCTGAGCTCCAGCATGAAAGTGCTAATTAACAATTCCTAAAGAACTGACCTCCAGGTGAAGGTGTTTTGTTTTCTAGCCAAAATTTTCATTAGAATCCAGGCCTGGCCCGATGCCTCCGTGTAGTTCATTCAGTCAGTTAACTACACAGATCTTTATTATCTACCAGGTATAGCTTCCACTATTCATGTGGATATGGGACTATAATCTAATACTGTGTTATCACTGAGGGTCCAAAGATGAACACACTATGGTCCTCAATTTCAAAGGCCTCAGGGCTTAGTCCAAGATTACGTACAAAACTGACCAGGAAGCAGAGTCAGGCTGATTAGGACACAGGAGGCTGTGGTAGTTTCTGCCAGGTTAGGGACTGAGGAGACCAGTAGAAGCAAAGTAGACACTGTGATCAGCTGCCTCTAGAAACTGAACTGATTTCACACCCTTCATGTACTGCTTTCCCAAAGAATCAGCAAAGCATTTCAAGTTTCCCTAAGTCTTTACCTTGGCCTTGTATTTTTCTCTTGATAATAATGTGAATCATTTATTGCACTCAAACATTATAATAAGAATTAATATTATAATCACTGTTATTTACATGTATAAACATAAAGTGCCCTGACTTGGGTTGTACATTCGGTATACTTATCTTTTTTTAACATGAATTAAAAAATAATAATAATAGCGACAAGAGAGTTTAAGGGCATCTTATCCTTAAATTTACAGATTTACATTTGGGACATTCAAAAGGCTGAGTAATGACATTTAAAAAGCATTCCACATTCTGAGATTACAAAGCAAAAACACAAATGATCATACCCACTTTCCTACATACATGTACCTGAACACATATAAAAAGTACAACTCACTTTTAATTATCCATAATAATGCCTAATATTTATTGAGTACTTACTATTTCATATTTAAACTCTGTACATTACACTTATGCATTATGATTACTCTATTTTTTAATTGAATTCCCTTTTTTTTTTTTTTGAGACAAGGTCTCGCTTTGTAGTTCAGGCTGGCCCTGAGCTCACTATGTAGCCCAGGCAAGCCTCGAACTCAGCAATCCTCCTGTCTCTGCCTCCCAAGTGCTGGGATTACAGGCGTGAGCCACCAAGCCTGGCACTGTGGTATGTGGTATTGATTGCTGGTGGGCGTGAGTCACCACGCCCGGCATTGTATGTGGTTACCGGAGATGGAACTCAAGACCTTGCGCTTGCGAGGCAGGCGCCGGAACCACTGAGCTAAATCTCCAGCCTCCTTTAATTCAATTCTTTATTGGTACATTTTACATACACATCACAATTACCTCAACATTCAGAATTTGTACCAGTATATGACATGAGTTACTTCTCGTTTTTACCCTAGAATAGATGATAGATATTTTGAAATAGTAAATATTCAAAAGGAAAAGAGTAGGGGTAAGTAATGAGGGGAAAGAAAAAACTGTGATGTTGAAAGAAAGCATATATGTACAGGGGTAGGGGTGGTATATTTTATCTTTTATCTTCACTGCAGCCTTAGGAGGAAGGTGCTCTTTTATCTCTATCTTTTAGATGAGAAAATGAGAATTTAAAACAGTTAATTAGCCATAATTAACAGACAGCTATAGTCTCTAACCTAACCATTTAAAAACCCCATTACCTTTCAAATGAGCTATTTTTATTTGCCCGTGTTCTCTTGTAACCCTTTTCCAAGGGCTCCCATAATTTTCATTCAGTTCTATTCGAGATATAAGTATAATCTTGTTTGCGTCCAGGAAAATTTAAAAAGTTTCCTACATTTGTTTCCGATACACTTATGGATTGCTGCACCTGGGAGGTGCGTGCGCACTTAAGCGCCTGGGCAGTTCCGGTCAGCCTGAGCCTCACCCGCCCTCAGCCTCAGCGCGGTCTACACAGGCCGTGGAAGCACAATCCTCACCTCAGAAGCGGTGCCACTTCTCTGTCAGAGCCACCGGGAGAAACGGCTACCTTGGTTGATTCGACTGAAAAGTGACATCAGTGAATTAGAGAGTCCTGAGGGGTCCAAAGAACATGTAGTGATAAAGATCTAGAAGCAGCCTTGCTTTGGGCACTGACTCCAAACAGTGGAACGGGACTTCGTAACTGGTTTCCAGTACCAGAGGGGCCTTCAGGTCCATGGGTTCAGATGGATGGATTCACAAAGCTGAGATTAAAACTGTTCAAAGAAAATTACACTTGTACTGAACATATATACGGACTTTTTTTGTCATTATTCCCCAAACAAAAGAGTACAGCTATTGCCATAATATTAGGTACAAGTGATCTCTACATGACTGACAGTTTCAAGGACCTAAATAGACTGTTAACTATAAATGTGCTAGCAGATACTATCACTTTTATATTGTAAATATCATCTTATATTATAAATCATGTCATGCAAGATTAAAACTTAAAAATCTAATGATCTGCTTATCTCTACCACATAAGGAACAGATGAAAAAATGACCATTCTTTGGTTCTTTTTTATAACTGACAAATGGAAATCATACATCTTTATGTCTTGCAGCATGTTTTGAAATATGTGTATATGGTCAGATAGCTAAGTAAGCTAATTAACATGTGTTACCTCACATACTTATCATGTATTTATGGTTAATCTGCCATAGTGATTTTCAAGACCATAATATGTTGCTATTAGTTACTACTACCACATTGTACAATAGATCTCATGAATATATTTTCCCTGACATATTTTTATGTCAACATCTGCCCAATAGCCACCCACCCCATCCTCTGGAAACCACCATTCTACTCTCTACTTCTATGAGTTCAACTCTCTTTAGATTCCATTTATAGGAGATCCTTTTAGTACTTTCCCTTCTGTGCCCGGCTTTCTTTCACTCAGCACAGTATCTTCCGGGTTCATCCCTGTTGCCACAAATGATAGTATTTCCTTCCTTTGAAAGGGTGGATCATATTCCATGTATGCGCATACAAATGAGGTGAAAAACTCCCCCTCTCTCGCTCAGCACCATGCCTCCTGCCCTGGCTCGTGTCTACAGCTGAGGTGCCCTGCAACAAAACAGGAGCAAAGACACTGTGTCATTTGTCTCCACTGGACTATAACGCACTGAAGGCAAAGAAACCCATGACAGAGAAGATGCTACATCTGCTCGGTGCTTGGGAACAGCAGGCACTGATGACAAGACAGGAGCCAGGAGGGTGCTTTGCACAGTGCCGCCCACTTGGCCATCGGCATTGCTCCTAACATAGTTTCTGTGACTTCCAGCCACAGGAACAGGTAGATCATAATGATATAGGTAGTTAAGTGAGAAAGAAGATAGATAGATAGATAGATAGATAGATAGATAGATAGATAGATAGATAGATAGAGATACATACATACATACATACATACATAGGTAGATGATATGATGATGATGATGATGATGATGATGATGATAGATAGATAGATAGATAGATAGATAGATAGATAGATAGATATAGATTTCTCATTATATATGAATACTGGAGGCCTCTTGTTATTTGACTCATGACCTAACAAAAAATAAAATAAAAATGTCTCCAGTCATGGTTATTCAAAAAAAAATGAATAAACATGTCCTACTTGATTTTAATGCAAAGCTCATATCTATTTAAAAGGAAAATAAGGCTTAGTTAAAATCAATTCAAGCTATTTTTCTCAGTGTGCCTGCCATTATTCAAGTCGCTATAGACACTGTTGCATTTTTCAATACTGTATTTATTCCATTAAAATATATCCATAGTTATGCTAAAGAGCAAAGTCTTACATGTTCAAAGCAAATTACCACATGCAGCATTTTAGCTTTGTTTCCTGAAATAACAATGCTACTTTGAACCGCTGGAATTCTAATTATTAAAATAATCCTGGGTTTAGAGTCATCATGTTTAACGTTCTGGTCCTTTCTTTCCTAGATATGGAAGTGAAGCAAATCAACAAACGTGCCTCTGGCCAGGCTTTTGAGCTGATCTTAAAGCCACCATCTCCTATCTCAGAAGCTCCTCGAACTTTAGCTTCTCCAAAGAAGAAAGATCTGTCCCTGGAGGAGATCCAGAAAAAACTGGAGGCTGCAGAGGAAAGAAGAAAGGTAACTTTTTCATAGGCTTTTGAACTTTGTCTCTCTGTCTCAGTGCGTGCGCACGCGCACACACACACACACACACACACACACACGCACGCACGCAGAGATTCCAGGGGATAGTGACTCCTGAACCTACACCATCTCAACACAGGTAAGTTTTGCTTGGCTTTGGGGCTAAGAGCTCAGTTAGCCTAAGTAACTGTTGGTTTTAGGCAAAACTAGACCAGTGTTCTCAGAAGCTACAAGGACTTCCCCACCTCAGTCCATTAGCACAAACAAGAGACATCACAACCCTATGTATCTCCAGAGGTTAGAATAGGAAGACAGGAGGGATAATTCCTTTCTCTCAGGATCTAAATCACATTCCCAGGATAATGCGTGGCTTTCCTTTGAATTATCAGTTACAGGATCTTCCCTCTGAGATCATTCCAGCTAAGATGTAGTATGCCCAGGGTAACGGACAGAACCTGCCCCTTTCCTCCCCACAGCCTCAAGTCCCTGAAGCTAATCCTTTTAAAATCAAAATTTTCTGAGATCTTGCAGTATCTTCCTCCACCCATTTTAAACCCTATGGGATTTTGCCCTCCCCCTGCCATTGGTCCCTGCTTGCATTAAAGAGCTTTGGTTTGCAAAATCTTAATAATATTTCATAGTCAGGTGCTAAGAAATGACAATGCTGTTGAGATTTGAGAGCACTAAGAAATTCTAGGGATTCCATAAGCACAAAAACTTTTTCCAGATATATTTGTTCCAGCTGCATGGTCATGGTAGTTCATACCATCAAGGATATTCTGTCATCCACAAACAGCATCCTTTTAGGTAAGCTATCCCTTTAGTACATTTCCTACTTACATTTCATGATATATATTTAGATTCAAGTAGTCATTTAAGAATATGTTCTATGCAAGTTTTTATGATATTAGTGGGAACTGTATTTAATACTCTTATTTTATGAAGACATTGTCTATAAAGTTAGCCAAAATACCAAAAACTTTTCTATAGAATAATTCCAAGGAGAATGAGGGACATTCCCATCTCCCAGTGACTGAATTCTCCTCCAGTAAGTAGAAAAACACAAGTGTATGAGAAGTATATCAAATAAGAAGGCTCAAAGATTAAAAGCTCTCAGAGTAAGTTTTTGAAACAAAAATATACTGATTTTGTGGTTAAAAAAACTTCCCATGACATGTTAATATACTAATCTCAATTTCATTTTTTGTCAAAGCAAGGTTCTCTAAGTTCCTGACAAATATTTAGCACATATATGAATATCCATATATTACTAATTACTGTTGTTATATACTTTTAAAGGAGGAAATGGAGCTACTATCCCAAGGACTTACTTTTTTTGTTTTTTTTTTGAGACAGGATCTTGCTTTATAGTTTAGGCTGGCCCTAAACTCACTATGTAGTCCAGGCAAGCCTCAAACTCAGCAATCCTACTGCCTCTGCCTCCTGAGTGCTGGGATCACAGGGGTGAGCCACCACACCCAGCACTGTGGTATGTGGTATTGATTGCTGGTGGCTGTGAGTCACCATGCCCAGCACTGTATGTGGTTACCAGGGATCAAACTCAGGACCTTGAGCTTGCGAGGCAGGCATCAGACCCACTGAGCTAAATCTCCGGCCCCTTTTTATTAGCTTTTTGATTGTTGTTATTTTGGCTTTCTTCTCATGGCACAGGTACATTAAACTTTTCATCATTACAGCCCATCAAAACATGCTTGCCACCAGTTACAGCCAACTGCAGCAGTAGAGCCTGTGATGTGCACAAAGCAGGGCAGATTTTCACTCAAGAGCTGATGCTGAGACCAGGTACAAGGACAGTCCTGGCCACAGCTGCCATTCACAGATGCTGTGACTTGATCAGGATGCAAAGTCAGCAACTGACCTGGAACTCAGACTCAGAATCAAAATTCAGCACCATGATTTAGGACACTGATGATATTTCTGGGTAACATATTTAATTCAGAAGAAATTAATGAAAGAAAAAGAAGACAGAAGTGACCAGGATTAACTGGGTGTTCTTACAAAACTCCAAGACATAACTAATGATTCTAGTAAAATTCTCACACCCCGCAACAATAAATTATCAAAAACTATACATGTAAACAATTGGGTTTAAACAGAAATTGACCACCTAGCTATAAGACATTTGCAAATCTAATCAGTCAGCTTTATGATGCCCAGGGGGAAGAAAAAAGCTTTAGAATTCTTTCAAAACAATGTTCTGTCACATTTCTAATATTACTTATTTAAAATTTTCAGTGCAGAAATCACCAAGTGGATTATGTATTGGTAGTGAAGTTTTAATTAGAAGAAAGTATAACTAATTAACAGAAGCACCAACTTAAAGATTCATCAATTGATTTTATTCTATTGGATTGCACTGGCTTAATTAGTGCTCATTTGAAGAACTGTGCATTCTCTTTAAAGAGTCTTGAGCAAGGGCATATATCTGAGTAAATATCTTAATGAGGACAGGGAATTAACCAAAATCCAATTGCTGTAGCTACAACAACAGGTAAATGTATGACTGAAGTCTAGGTTTGACAGCAGCCTCAGGAACAGCTGGACCCAAGTGGGCAGGCAGTATTGTCAGAAAACTTTCTTTTTACATCTGTCATTTCTTTGTGCATCAAACTATTTCATTACCAAGAAATTGGAATGCCACTCAGCCCCAAATGACTCTTCTCACATCTTAGCAGGAAGGGATTTTCTGAGTAATTCTAACAAAGTCCTAGAAGTGGGTGTCAGAGACTTTACCTGGATCCCCTGCCGGAGCTGAAGCAGCCATGATGGTCACGGGGAATGTGGTGGTTGGTTTGCACACCTGGGTCTCATGGCCAGCACTCACCTGGGGGGTACTTTAGGAAAGATCTCCAGGGTGGAAAGTGGGAAGAGAGGTCCTCAAAAAGAAAACACAGGCATTTTTACCAGAAGGGAGGAACATAGAGATGCTAAGTTATAGATGTCAGTCGTCTTTCTCTGGCAATGTTTAAGATTGCTATAAAATTTAAAATAATTATTTAGCTCATGTAGTACTCAACTTGTACTTGCCCTTCCATCTTTTGCCCTGCTACATATGATGTAGTTCATTTTTCCACATGAATATAATGAAAAAAGCACCCTACACAGCTATACAGAGCAGCACTGCATGTTAGAAGTATAAAGTGAGACTCCTGTTAGCCCCGGAACCAAGGGCCTGAGCCCTGAATAATCAGACCAGAACGCCTATATTTTTGAAACTCAAAATTTTTCACATGAATCACCTAGTGATCCTACGGATACGGAAATACAGAGAGACAAAAAGAAGTTCCCATACTATGGTGGACACAACTCTACTATCATAGCCCACAGAAGTAGAGGTTAGGCCCTTCTCAGTCGCACATGATTGATGATCTCTATGTATGTGGATTCTCCATGGTGAGGGGGGGTGTCTCTGCTTGCAGATTTCTTCTCTTATTCTCTCATGGGAACAGGTTTTCACAGTAGCACTTCACATAATTGGTAACTGTATTCTCATTTGCATATTTGTATCCATCCTTAGTATCTCTCATTAGTTCATAAACTCCATAAATGTAATAGTGCTGGCAATTGTTAATATTATAAGTAATTTTAAGTGAATAAATAAGTTGTAACTCCCAGGGCCAAAGGTTAAAGTGGCAGTATGTAACTCCTGGTGATTTTAAGTCCCATCTTCCCTTCTAAAACAGAATCAGTAAGTTTCCAAGTCACATCTTCTGAAACTGCACTAAGTAAACTCTATAATCTAAATAATTCCTAGTCTATCCACCTATATGTATCAAGTGTTTACTATTTGCTAAGCACTAACACACCCTCACCAACTGTCTACCCCAAGGAGAGAGAAATAGCTAATACATAAATAAATATATTCTATGTCAAATGAAGTGAAATAAAGCAAGTCAGTGGGAACTGAGAATGTAGGTATGAAAGGAGTTGTTAATATGGGGTAGTCAGAAAAAGTCTGAGAACACTAGAAAAGCATGAAGATGAAGGCAGTAAAGGAGAGAAATATGCAGTTTTTCTACGAGGCTAAAATATTCAAAGCAGTAAGAACAGCAAGTCTACGGGGTGGAAGTGGACTGGGTATGTTTGAGGAACGATGCAGAAGCCAGTAAAGCTGAAGCAGAGAGCACAAGAGGAGACCAAGCAGGACCAGGGGCCAGAAGTTTTAAGGACTTTGCCTTCAAGGGAAATGGAGATCACAGAGAAAAGTATGTGCCCTTAGGTGCTTGATCTTTACACAGTAGCTTTTCAAAAAACAAAATATTTAAAGAGAAGTAACTAGAAAAATAATTTTGGCCAAATAAAGAAAACTGAGAAATATAACATATAAAGGAGTGATACCTGAAGTAGGGAAGCAAAGAGGTAAGAATGCAGAAAGTGCATTCTCAGGGCACTGGGTGAACCAGCCAATCAGTGCTGGACACAGTAGATGGTGAAGAGTTGAGGCTGTAGAAGGCCTTGAGCACCAGGTTAGTGTGCAAATCTGTTACATGAGACCCAGAAGTCGCTCAGGACATATCTGGCCTAGTCCCAGCAGCAAGTCTCACTGACCTAGACCCCATTTTCTTTCCCATAAACCACAGATTTTTTTTTTTTTTTTTGAGACAGGGTCTCACTTTGTAGTTCAGTCTGGCTCTGAGCTCACTATGGAGCCCAGGCAAGCCTCCAACTCAGCAATCCTCCTGCCTCTGCCTCCCGAGTGCTGGGAGTACAGGCGTGAGCCATCACACCCAACACTGTGGTATGTGGTATTGATTGCTGGTGGGCTTGATCTCCATGCCCAGCACTGTATGTGGTTACCAAGATTGAACTCAAGACCCTACGCTTGCGAGGCAGGCACCAGAACCACTGAGCTAAATCTCCGGCCCAGATTTTTTCTTGTTTAATTCTGCCTAGAAGTGATACTGTATTTTCCAAAGCATGAATAACTCCTTGATGTGTATGGTCATAATCAAAGATACCTGTAACTGCTAACTATCATAATAAGCATTTTCTCACTGAATTAACATAATGCAAACTCAAATATAAATGAAGACAGATGTGGATATACATGTGAAATGTGATTTCTATGAACGCTTTTAACACAAAAATGAGCTCCTGCCCCACCTCCCACCTTTGTATCTCAAAGGCCTGTCGCCGTATGGCAGGGGCTCCTGGAACTTGGCTTAGAAACTGCCTTAGAGCAGGGCAGGTCGCAGGGCTCATGGACTTTGTCTGAAACACCCTGGTGGTTCCTAGCCTCACTGCAGTCCTGGCCAGATGGCTGATGGGCAAATGATGTGCCCTTGGGCTGCCTTAACTGGAATGAACGCCTCATTGACTGTCTAGTGGAGGAAACTTATTATGAAAAGAACATATCCTCTTCCTGCTTTTCCTCACTTCTGAAGTCTCTGAGAATCAGTACCCATCTGCACTGAGACCATGTTCATCTTAGGCAATCAGAGCTCATTTCTTAAAATTGGAGTCTCTCTATGGGTGAAATGCTAACACCTTAGCCATCTGTCCCTTCACTTGTTAGTTTTCATTCAACAAACATGTATCTAGCAAGAGGCAGCAGAGCTAGGTGACCATACATCCCATTCTGACCAGAACAACTCCACTTTACCTTTCTGTTTTACTATCAGCATGATTATTTCTCATTCATTCTCATAAGTGTTCCAGTTTGGACAACCAGTTACATGCTCATCTGAAGCAGAGCATAGTGTTTAAACACATCTTTAAAGGTTAAGGACGTACAATTAATAGAATGTCTGTGGTCAAATTCTAGTCTATTTCTTAATAGCTTTCTGCTCTTGAGCAAGTCACCTAATTTATCTCTGTCCTTTACCCACCTATAAAATGACTTGTTGCCAGGTTTGGTGGCACGTGCCTATAATCCCAGCACTTGGGAGGCTGAAGCAGAAGGGTTGCTACAAATTTGAAGCCAGCCTGGGATACATAGTGGGGTCAAGCCCAGCCTGAAGTATATAGTGAGAACCTATATCTCAAAATTAAGCAAAATAAAATAAGACATAATAAGAATTGTGCCATGGAATTATTAGGTTACTCTACTAATGAAGCACTGTGAGAGGATTAGCAATTATTATACAAAAATGTATCCAGTTCCTGCTTTTATAGAGATTCTGGCCTAGCAAACCCAAGATTTTATAAAAGGCAATACTTTGGTTAACATATATACTGAAAGGTTATCACATAATAAATTTTATTATTATTTTTCAATGCAATAAAATTCTCTCTCAAATTGCATAGAAGTGTAAGCCATTTGGTAGGTAATAGATATGTAGTAGGTCAGTCCAACTAAAAACTGAAAAATGTTGAAATCTTAGGGATCTTAATGACATTGATAAAACCGTACACAAAAATACTCTAATCAAACCGGCCCAGTGAGATTTGATTTAACACAATGACATTACTGGCAGAATGAACTCCAAAATGGATGAACTTCTGAAAGAAAGATGTGTTGCTTAGATTTCATGAAATGGCCCAACAGTGACTCCATAGTTGCCAGGGCTGGTAGAAACACTGCATGATCCAGAACTGGATTATGAAATCCAGTCTGTATAATTGACAGTTTGACATTTAGGAAGCCAGGGTGACACTCACACCACAGAATCCTCTGTGTGCTATTCCTTCCCCCAGGGCCAACCACAGGAAACCCAGAAGCACTCACGCTAAAGGTCTTTGAATTTTAAATATTTTAAATTACTTATTATGCTTCTGATTTTCTCGATACAGATCAGAACTGCATCCTCTTGTTTTACATAATTATACCCAATTGTCATATTTCAACACGACATTATTTGTGACATTTTGGGTTAAATGTTTTTTCATTGTTAGCAGTAAAGGCGATAATTACAGACACATTATGTAACCTACTGGAGGCACTTTGGTACAAGATTTGGTGTCTGATAAATGGTTGTAAATAGAAAGAAGAATATTCCCCCAGGTGATGAAATGAATAAGAAAATAAAGTGATATAAATATGTTTCCTTCAGAAGTGAAAGAAAAACTAGTGCTGTCTAAAATACAGCCTTAAATCTCTTATGTGTACATAAAGTAAAATGAGTTTTATATACCAGTTAACTCAAATTTATCTTCCATTTCATTTGTGTAATAATTAAACTCTTATTCTCAGTAATATAAGAAATGGTAATTAACCTCTTTGGAAAATGTTAAAGTGTTCCTAAATGTATAATAACTCTTCTTCCCTATCTCATGACTTTCCCCCAGGTACTTTAGCTACATTTATTCCGATGATACTGAGTTCCATGTAAGGAGGTTTATGCCTAGGAAAAGGTTCACCAATAACACAAACCTTCCTTCTTTAATAGCAAGTTGGAGAAGGTTCCCTCTTCTCCCAGGATAGCACATTGAATAACTCAGCTCTATATTTTTCTTGACATAAGCATTTTATCAGCTGATCTCTGCTTTTCCATTTCAGCATTGCACACACTCTTCACAAATGTTCCTCTGAGGCCAGATACCTATTTTTTGAGCAATTTATTTATTTTATAACTTTTAGCAATCCTACTGTCTGGGCTCTCTATCAGCCCACTAGTCCAGATTCCTTTATGCTAACCTCCCCAACTAAGGTATAAAGAAATAATACCTATTGGAGTGTGTAGTGAGAACCTTACTTCTACTGAAAGAGAAGGAAAGTGCTTCCACTTCCAGTATCATGTGTTTCTATTCCACAGCCTCCCTCATTTCGTGTCATGTTGTAGGATACAAAGAATGAATCAGAACTAATTTTCTTCCTTGAAGATATAAGTAGAAGTGTGAACTATATTCACATAAGAATCAATTTCTTCCCAAGAATAAAGTTAGGGAGTTACAGGGAATGGTTGCTGGAGGTGAGGCTGAGAAAAGACGAGCAATGTTCACAACTTTCCACACCAGTAGAGACGCAAAGCTCCTGTGGTTCTAGCTCCATGGAAGGTGCTCTTTATACACTCAGTACATGCAAGTGAGGACCAAAAGAGGGAGCCGCAAGTACTTTCTCACCATCATCAAACCTATACCCTGTACTTGAGCTTCAGATATTTAGCTCAGTGGTTCTGACACCTGCCTAGCAAGCACAAGGTCCTGAGTTCGATCCCTGATAATCACATACAACAATACCGGACATGGTGACTCACACCCACCAGCAATCAGTATCACATACCACAAATGCCAAGCTTGGTGGCTCAAGCCTGTAATTCCAGCACTTAGGAGGCAGAGGCAGGAGGATTGCTAAATTCAAGGTTTGCCTGGGCTACATAATGAACTCAGGGTCAGCCTGAACTATAAAGCAAGACCTTGTCTCAAAAAAATAAAAAATTAAAATAAATATTGGGAACATAGTTATTAGATCTCACAAATTCACAATGGCACCATGGTGGATATGGCATTCCCTTCCAGTGTACCAGAAAAGACACACAGAGGTATGCAGCCCTGGGCGATGGTGTGGCCCATCTGGCAGGTCTTTGACAGCAGAAGATTCAGGAGGTGACATTACTGCTTTCTATTTCTTGTTCACTCCATTAGCTGTGCTAAAAAAAAAAAAAAAAAAAAAGAAAGAAAGAAAAAACAAACAAACAAAAAAACCTCCACTTGACACCCAAGCCATGTAATCTCATTTCACCCCAAAGGCTGCAAAAGTACTAACCTCGTTAAGTGAGGCATTCCAAAGTCAGCCACACACTGCACTCCAGCAAGGCCAGGGCAGTATTTATAATGGGACTTCGTTACTCACAGTGGGAACCACAAGAGGGTTTGTTCAAGCTGACCAAATATGCCCCATGAAATGGGTCCGTTGCCATTTTACCCTTTTCATTTCAAAAGCTTCCCCTGTCAACCCCGACCCTCCAACATCTCCTTCTAACTTGGGCTCTATGGCAAAGACATTAATCGTGGAAACATAACTGAACACCTGGAAGGTCAGATGAACACCCGACAAGGAAAAGTAAAGTGAGTGCAGTGGCCTCCACGGCAACCCCTGCTCGCTGACCCAGCAGGAAGAACAGCAGGCCCAGGGCCCTCTGCATTGTACCTGTCTCCACAGCACCAAGGTGGACCCTGCTCAGCAACATGGGCACAGAGACGGGTCTGCTGTACACCAGGCTAGGGCTCATCTCCCCAGCTGCAGGAGCACTGCGTAAAGCTTTGAAAAACCCAGCTGGGTCCTGTCAGGGCAGCACTAGGCCACTGGAGGAGAGGAGAGGCCACTGGGGGAGGAGGCTTTGTTACTGCAGCGGCCCCTAGGGGAAGGAGAATGCAACAGCTTGAAAAATGTCAATTTCTTTCCATAAAAATCACCACAAAGTTGTGCCACTGATCGATCAGGAAGTTAATCTTTCCACAGTTCCAATTGCAAACCAAATTGGATGAGACCTGAATTCAATTAAACGGTTATGTTCAATGTTGTCCTTATGAGGAAATTTGATTGGGTTCTCACCCAGTTCACCTTGGGACCAGAAGAGTAGAAAGAGTAAATGTCGTGAGCCGAGGTACCACCGCATGCGACCTTCTGATGCTGAGGGCTGACAGCGCACGGGCTGTGCGTGCGAGCGCTGTGTCTGGCACTGATATTCTTCCTGCTGCAGTCACGGAGCAGCCGCATGGTTTCAGTGACTCCTCGGAAAGTTCGAGAGGGGGTCGGAAAAAGGACTTTCTGCTCTCTGTGGCCTCAGGAACATTGAATTTGCAGTACTTTCAAATCGAGAATTTGATTCATGGTAAAAAAAAAAAAAAAGAAAGAAAGAAAGAAAGAAAGAAAGTGGGGGAGAACATGGAATTAAAAAAGAAAGTGAATTTGATGATTTTTACTGACAAAAGTTAAAAAGGTTTTTACGGGTCCCAGCCGAAAAGCAATGGGGCAGGGGAAAGGGCAAAAGGGAAAGGAAGCACTTGTCCCATTTCTTGCCCATTTTCCTCAGGCTTCCAGGAAATGCTATGATCCAGATGTTAATGACAGTGTTCCTTGTTACATCGATGCTTAGCAGCAACTTATTCTAAAAATCCTCAATGAAGGTTAAATGCTTCTTCTTCTAAGACAATTTGTCTCAAATGCTCACAGCTGAAAATTTAGCTGGTCACATTTTCCAGCTAAGTACATTCCATAGGAAGCCCCAGGCTCTGCAGATGAGTATAAAATTGACAATAGCGCTCAAGGCTAGAAGTGCTGTTCATCCGAAGAGGACCCTCCCTCAAATCTGTGGGCTGTTATTCCGGGCTGGCGCTGAGGCAGTTATGAGACGGGTGTGTTTCTCTTCCCCAGTCTCAGGAGGCCCAGGTGCTGAAACAGCTGGCAGAGAAGAGGGAGCACGAGCGAGAAGTCCTTCAGAAGGCTTTAGAGGAGAATAACAACTTCAGCAAGATGGCGGAGGAAAAGCTGATCCTGAAAATGGAACAAATCAAGGAAAACCGTGAGGCTAACTTAGCTGCTATTATTGAACGCCTGCAGGAAAAGGTAATCACGTCTGACTCCTAAGCAAATGGATCCTTTCATAGGCAGTGTAGCTGGGGGAAGGGCCTCAACACCAGAGTCAAGTTTGCTGTAGGTGGGAGGTAACTGACTCCGGAAGCGGGGTCTTTGGGGTGTGCAAGGGTACAACGGGGTGGTGAAGCTGGTCTCCAACATTAACACTGGAATTTTTTCAGATTCACCAGTGGTGAATGGGAAGCCAATTCATGCCTTTCAAATGTGTAAGGCTTCTGTACAAACCTTAAGAAACAATCAGTTGGAGGGGCCAGAGATTTAGCTCCGTGGTTCCGGTGCCTGCCTAGCAAACGCAAGGTCCCTGGTTCAGTCCCCGGAGACCACATACAACAATACTGGGCACGGTGACTCACGCCCACCAGCAATGCTGTGGTGGCTCACGCCTGTCATTCCAGCACTCAGGAGGCAGAGGCAGGAGGATTGCCGAGTTTGAGGCTTGCCTGGGCTACATAGTGAGCTCAGGGCCAGCCTGAACTACAAAATGAAACCCTGTCTCAAACAAACAATCAGTTGGGAAAAAAATTAAATTAGAAATACGATGTACATAATATAATGTTATACTAATATATTAATATAGTGTATGATATTTCATTTAATACATGTATTTAATATAAATATTAAACTGAAACACTGTATCTGTCGGGAATGGCTAGGATATTTATGAACTCTGAACTCCACAAAGCAAACTAGGTGCAAAAAGACTTCATGGAAACATGGCAAAGGGAAGCTAAACGCC
>PVIC010007100.1:0-44191 GCA_004025085.1 Thryonomys swinderianus | reverse complement strand
CGCTCACTCTGGTGCCCAGGCAAGCTGCCGCGAACTCCGCAATCCTCCTGTCTCTGCCTCCTGAGTGCTGGGATTACAGGTGTGAGCCACCACGTCCAGCATTGTGGTATGCAGCGTTGATTGTTGGTGGGCGTGAGTCTCCACGCCCAGCATTATATGTGGTTACCAGGGATCGAACTCAGGACCTTGCACTTGCGAGGCAGGCGCCGGAACCACTGAGCTAACCCTCCGGCCCTTGGCCTTTTTATTAATGTTGCTATTGTTGAGGGATTTATTATTGCTTCTATCTCATTGTTTGTTACTGATTTGTTTGGAATCTTTATATTCGATTTTGGCAGGTCTTTGTATCTAAAAGTTCTCTCTTTTTTTCCCCTAGATCCTCCAATTTATTAGAATATAGATTTTAAAATTTGACCCTAGTAATCCTCTGGATGAAAGTAGCTCTTCTTTCTCTAGTTATGCTGATTTAGGTTTTACCTTTCTTTTTGATAATTTGTCTAAGAGCTAATGAATTTTGTTTTTATTTTCAAAGAAAATAAATCTTTGAAAGAAATCTTTGTTCCATTGATTCTCTGTATTGTTATTTTAATTTCTATCTTAGTGATTTCAGCTCTAACCTTTATTTTCTTTCTGTTGAGTTTTACTTTGGTTTGTCTTTGTTTTTTAAGTCCTTGAGATTTAAACTAATAATCATTAGATTATTTATTTGAAATTTCTCTGATTTTTCTAACATAGAATCTCAGAGCTATAGATTTTCCACTTAAAACTTGCTTTGCTATATCTCAGAGATTCTAAGAATTTTTTTAAATTTCCTTATTACTTCAGTGACACAGTGATTGTTACAAAGTAAATTATTCAATTTCCACATATTTGCATGGTCTCTATAGCTTCTAGTTTCATTTTTTTATAGCCCAATAAGATGCTAGAAATTATTTCAATATTTTTGTATCTGTTAAGGTTTGCTTTATGGCCTAAAATACAGCCTACCATGGACAATGTTCCAAGGGCTGCTGAAAAGAATGTCTATTCTGTAATTGTTAAATGGAACATTCTGTAGACATATTTTTAAGTTCATTGATACATAGTGTAGCTTAACTCTGATATTTCTGATATTTGGGGTTTTTTTCTGTATGAACTATCTACTGGTGAGAAAGGAATATCGAAGTCACTGGGATTTATGTGTCCTTTTATGTCATGTAGTGAATGCACCAATGTTTGGTGACTGTGTCTTTGCAATTTTGATGTCCTTCTTGTGGATTGTTTTTCTCACCAATGTATAGTGGCCTTCTTTTCCTCATCTGACTAATTTTGTCTTGAAGTTAGCTTTGTTAAATATGGGTATATTTACTCCTGCTTGTTTTGAAGTACCAATTATAAGAGATACTATTTTCCTTTCTTTCACTTTCAGTCTGTGTATATCTTTGCTAATGAGATATACACAGACTTCTTGCATCCAGCAGAGTTGGGTCATATTTTATGAACTAGCCCACCTATCCATTTCCTTTAATTGGAGAAATGAGACCGTTACATTTCATTGTTATAGAAAGATACTTAAATAGTTCTTACCATTTGTTGTTCCTCTAATTTTGCCTTCATTCTCAATACCTATCTCAATACCTTCCTCTTCTATATATAGGGTTTCTTTGAGTATCTTCTGCAATTCTAGCCTAGTGGTAATGAATTTCTTTAGTTTTTGCTTATCTTAGAAGGTTTTTATTTCTCCTTCAATTCTGAAGATACCTTTACTGGGTATAATGATCTAGGTTGCCAGTTACTTTTTCAGTGATTAACATACATCATTCCACACAGTCCTGGCCTTTAGGATTTCTGAGAAGTTAACAGTTTCTTTTGATGGATTTGTCTCTATAAGCAATTTAATATTTTTCTTTTGCAGTTCACAAACATACTCTCTACCAAGAGTACTGTTTCAAACTGCTACAATCTATGTGTTGGGTAAAGAAAAAAACTTTCAGTCCCACCCATGACAGCAAACATTTTTCTATGGAGAAGTTAGGAGAAGCAGTTATTTGAGTGATGCTCATGTCATCTTAAAAGAGCAATAGGGGGCCGGAGGGTTAGCTCAGTGGTTCCGGCGCCTGCCTCGCAAGAGCAAGGTCCTGAGTTCGATCCCCGGTAACCACATATAATGCTGGATATGGAGACTCACGCCCACCAGCAATCAATACCACATACCGCAGTGCCGGGCATGGTGGCTCACACCTGTAATCCCAGCACTTGGGAGGCAGAGATAGGAGGATTGCCAAGTTTGAAGCTCGCCTAGGCTACATAGTGAGCTCAGAGCCAGCCCAAACTACAAAGCGAGACCCTGTCTCAAAAAAAAAAAAAAAAAAAAAAAAGAGCAATAGTGATTTTTATTGTAGGATAAATTTGTCTTTATAATCAATGAGATATTCCTGCATCCTTTTTTTTTACACCATATCTCATCCCGGTGATAAATTAGCACTGTGTATGACTCCTATTACATTTCCCCCTGTCTTTATATGCAAAGTTCTTGTTCTGTAGAATCTCCCCTGGCCAAGAAGTAAGCTGGTTACTTTATATTTCCTATTGGCCATGATCACCATCTATTTCTTTACTATAGACCATTTAGGGTGTGTCAGATCTAGAAAATAAAATTGAGACTGAAGTTCACGATGAAAAAAGAAGGAAGCAGAGATGGAAGTAATTGTTGGAAGCTATGTGTGATGGGAGTAAAACTGTGGGGCCACTTATTTTACATTTCCTATTAGTCATCAAAATTTGTAACTTTATAATATGCCATGTTACCACATATCAGACATGAGAAAGAAAAATACAGACTTTGTTGCACAATGAAAAAAGCAAGATTGTTCAAAGCTATGTGTGCTGGAAGTAGGGGAACAGGAGAGAAATGACAAACTTTATTGGGTTTTTTAAAAAATACATCTATGATGCATTTCTTTATTACTTCAGGATTCTAAAAATATTTAAAATGTTTTTAAGGATCTCTATTGTAAAATATTTCATCTATATAAAAGGAGGGTTCTTACAGGAGAAAAAAGAAACACATTAGTATTGGGAACAAGATGGAATTTTAGATTTTTAATGTTAATTTCAAGGAAACATTTGTTTCTCAAAGTTTAAAAGATATTGTTTTAAGACAATCCTAATTAAGTATTGTAATGGTTCCTAGAATGTCAAACAAGATTCTTCTCAACATTTCCAATGTGTGTAAATTATGTTTTTAGATTTTTTTTTTACTTTACTATGGTATTTCAGATGCAGCTTTTCTGAGTAAGATCTAATGTCATTGAGAAGTACCCAGGATATAGCACTTAATGGTAATCTTGAAATAATTTGGCTATAAAAGTCTAATTTCTATTAGTCTAGCAATTGTGGAAAATAGTATCAAATTTCCCCAAGAAACTAGAAATAGAAGTACCCTATGACTTAGCAATCTTCTTATTCAGTGTGCATCAAAAGGAAGTGAAATTAATATTCAAACTATACTTCCATATTTATTGCAGCACTACTTACAATAATAAAAATGAGGAATCAATCAAAATACCCATTAGTGGTTGGATAGATAAAGAAAATGTAGCACATATATAATTAAATACTATTCCATCTTAAAAAAGAATAAAATTATCTCATTTGTGGCAGCATGGATAGAATTTGAGGATATTGTGTTGAGTGAAATAAATCACACACAGAAAAACAAATACCACATATTCTTGGCCATATGTCTAAGCCAAAAAATTTTGATTTTATGAAAGTAAAGGCTAGAAAACAGGAAGGGTAGAGATGGATAATAAAAGAAAGTCTATGGGCCGGAGGGTTAGCTCAGTGGTTCCGGCGCCTGCCTGGCAAGCGCAAGGTCCTGAGTTTGATCCCCGGAAACCACATACGATGCTGGGCGTGGAGACTCACGCCCACCAGCCATCAATACCACATACCACTGCCGGGCGTGGTGGCTCACGCCTGTAATCCCAGCACTCGGGAGGCAGAGACAGGAGGATTGATGAGTTCAAGGCTTGCCTGGGCTACATAGTGAGCTCAGAGCTAGCTTGAACTACAAAACGAGACCCTGTCTCAAATAAATAAATAAATAAATAAATAAATAAATAAATAAATAAATAAATAAATAAATAAATAAATATAAATATAAATATAAATATAAATATAAATATAAATATAAATATAAATAAAAAATAAAAGAAAGTCTGAAAGCAGGTACCAAAATACAGTTAGTAAGCTGTATTGCATAGAACAGAAAAGTGATAGTACTTTACCATAATTTATTATATATTCTACAAAGAACCAGAGGAGAGGAATTCAAAGGTTCCCAACACAAAGAAATATATGTTTAAGGAAAAGAAAATGTTAATTAACTTGACTTGATCATTATACATTTGTATCAAATTATCATACTGTACCCCTTAATCTGTATAACTAAAAAACAGAAAGGATCATTACTCATCAGTTACTTGAATCAAGGATATCATAACTTATCCAGTCCAAAGCTAAATGGTACCAGCTGAATAAATTTACACCTGAAATGATACCACTTGTGCTCTGAACATTCTGTGAGGTAATTCTCTTTTGACACCATCAGATGCTTTTGTCTGCTGCACATACAATTTCAACCATTCTTTTAGGTATTAAAAAAACCTGTTTTTACATTGAAACTGATTATGGATCCATGTAAGATGACATTTCTTTGTTTTTTTTTTAAAAAATACTTATAATTCTAAAGTTAGATGTTTTACTACTCCTTAAACTTTGTGGATTAATTCATTACACTACCCCTTTATTGACACTTCTTATATACAACTGAAAGTTATTACCATCTGAAGGGTTGTGCCTCTATAGTCATAATATTTAACAGCTATTAAAATATCATAACTACAAAAGAATTTAGAGTTTTCATTGTATCTTGCTAGTAAATATAAATAGACTCTGCTAATAAGATAGATTTCTCTGTAAGAATATGATTTTTAAAAAATTTTCTGGCCAGGTGTGGTGGCTCACGCCTGTGATCCCAGCACTCAGGAGGCAGAGACAGGAGGATTGCTGAGTTCGAGACTTGCCTGGGCTACATAGTGAGCTCAGGGCCAGCCTGAACTACAAAGCAAGACCCTGTCTCAAAAAAAAAAAATTTCTGTCATTCTTCCCATATTATCAGGACCTGTTCCAAATTTGACATAAATGTCTTTAAAATGCAAATCTGAGCTACAGCTACAAACGGGATCATCTTCCCAACCCTCCACCCTTCAAGCCCCACCAGTGTGATCTGGAACCTAAAGGATGCAGGACACAATTCTGAGAAACTCAAAGTAAATGCCCTGCATATCATTGCTAGGGTTCTTAGTTTCTGTAGAATTCACAAAAGCTGGAAGTGTGGCTGTCATCTTAAACAAGCAGTCACCTTTCTTGTCCTTCTCCTCAGTGCAAAGTTTCTCAAACTGTGGCCTGTGGACCCACTTATGTGAAACTTCCTGATCCTTATCTTGACCTACTGAATCAAAAGTTCTGCAGCACAGCTCATGAATATGCATTTTTATAGTTTTCTCTCTTGATACTTATGCATTCTAAAATTTGAGAACTGTGAGTTGGCAGATTCTTGAATCTCAACTCCAGGCATGCAATATGAGCTAGACCTAATGATATATTAGGGTAAAGCTTCCTTGAGCTGAAAGAGTCACTAACGTCAGGTATTTTACTCCCCACTAAGAACAAATAATGAGAGGGGTTTTTTCCAGGCAGATAACTATAAGATCAATAAATATTAGGCCTACATTACTCCTCTTTAATATACTTCTTACTTTACTGTGCTCTTTTACTTCTAGATACTTTGGGTTGATAAAATACTGATTTTTAAAAGTGTATCTATTTATTCAACAATTTTAATTATCACCTGTCATGAGCCAAGCCTTGGTATGTTAATGTCAACAAAGAGATAAATGAGACAAGATGTTCTAGAAAACTCCACAGTCAAATTCCTTTCTATCTCCCATAGGAATTGCTGCAAAACCACTATCTCATTCCAGACAAACCGATTCTAAAATTTACCTAGTCTCTTGTTTATTTCGTTTGGTGGACTTTTGTTTTTCCTTTGTTATTTAGATCTCTGAGGTACCTCTGCTCCCCAAGAGATGTGTGGGTGGCAGATTGAGTAGACTCTGTCTAGTTCCCCCCATTCAAGCAAGCGTAACAGCTTCAGTGTTCCGTATCTTAAATTACTTGACCATGCAAGATTTAAGATAAGAAAATTGGTAAAACAATAGCCTAGAAAAGACACATTTTCAAATATTTATTCCCATCAAAGAGCTGCCAACATTTTAGCAAAATAAATAAGTTTTTAAGAAATCAGTTTTCATGTGCTAGTGCAAGTACTTATTAGCATTTTAGATATTCTCAAAAATTCTGTTAACATCTTGAACACTTAGATTAAAATTCTACACACAAAGAAATATGAGTTCAAAATTATAAATCTTGAAAAATAATTTTAATACATTTTATTGTTACTTTACACCTTTATTTAACATGTATAAAACCAAGTATGAAAGTACTATCTTTTTCATAAATAGTTTTTAGTGGTTGGAAATTATTTAGCTTATAGAGACACATATATGTATATAGAGAAAAGAAATGTAAATTAATTTCAATATAAAAAAACAAAAACTAGCCTATTACTATCCATTTTGAGGATACTATTTAGTGTAAGTAATGATAGGATTATGCCCCTCTACTTTATATATAGTCCTGATTCCTTCATCTCCCTGTAGCTCCACCCCACTGAGTTTTTGCAAGAAAAACATTGGAAGGCAACATGGCTTGTGGTAGGTTAAAAGTTACCTCACTCTGGCCCTTATATAGGTCCCCAACCTCAAGATTATATAAGACTGTCCTTTCCTTTGTTTCAAGCTTCTGCTTCTCCTTCTGCCCCTTCTCCCATGCAGGAGCCACTTCTTCCCCCTTAAATAAAACCTCCTGTTGGGCTGCCTGGTGCGTGGCGTGGTTGCTGGCTGCTGCTGCTATTCTAACAAGTAATAGAAGAAGCACCTTAGGACAAAGAAGAAAACATATCTTAGAAGAAAAAGCATCTTCTAATAAAGAAGACTGCACAATTCAAATAGTACATAGTGTTTAACATAAAACATTTTCCAAAAAAGAGATATTATATAAACTATAACAAAATTATATTTATTTTGGATGAATTAATGTTTATAAGAGCTTTAGGTAGTTGGAAGTAAACTCATATACCTGTGCTACTGATTGGGTTCAGTTCTCTCTTTCAATGTTTCTATTAAATCAAAGAAAATCCCTCGTGCTTGTGCTTGATTGGTACAAACTTTCCTCACTGATGACCTTTCTTAAACTGTAAAGGTGTTTGCCCTCAAGGGAGCTTGGGGCAGTAGAATTATTAACTTTCAGAAGCTCTTGTGCCTTGGAGCCTTACTTGGAGTAAGTTGTTTTGGAACCATCTCAAGCCACAGGAAGAAATGTTGAAACCACAAACCTTAATTCTCCCATTCCTGAACCTTCTCATTGCAACCTACAACCTACTACGATATTATTCTTGGCAGATTTTCTACTTTAATCTCCACTAAATTCCACTGAATTAAAGCTTCCATTTCCTGAAATAACATCTGCTGTTCACACTAGAGCCTAGCTTCAAGTTTGTGCAGTTGTTCTCAAGAAACAAGTTTTTAAACCGAGCAAGAAGGGCTTCTTTATTTGTCACCAGTTATTCATAGTACAGGAGACCAGTTGGTGGAAGGAATAACCACACACTTCCTGAAGAAGGTACTTAGTGCAAGTCCCTGAGGGTAACTGTAATATCTTATGCTGGAAACGTGACCATCAATAGACTGCTGTTTACACGCTTATTCCCTGTAACTCTGTAGGTCAAGGCAGGGGAGATGGTTACATGTTTACATCTGTGTGCTCTTGGATTAGTTCTTGTTGAATCAATCCTTAACGGACCATAACTGGTATTCTGCCCACTTACTGTTTATGGCACTTGCCACTGAGTTAAAGGGTTATAAAAAGGGCTATTTCAATAGCACCCAGAAAAATGAACTATCTAGGAATCAATCTAACAAAGGAGATGGAAGACCTCTACTCTGAAAACTACAGGACTCTGGAAAAGGAGATAGAAGAGGATATCAGAGGAGGGAAAGACATCTCTCGTTCCTGGGTAGGGAGAACCAACAGCATCAAAATAGCTACACTCCCACAACTACTATACAGATTCAATGTAATTCCAATTGAAATCCCAACACCATACTTCACAAAGTTAGAGAGAATAATCCAAAAATTCATCTGGAACAAACTAAAATCACAATGGATTAGAGATTTAAACATTAAAACAGAGACAATAAACCTGCTGCAAAACAGGTTAGGTCAAACTCTTGGAGACATTGGCTTAGGGAGAGACTTTATGAACAAAACCTCTATAGCATGAGAACTAGCAGAAAGAATCAACAAATGGGATTTCATCCTACTAAAAACCTTCTCACAGCAAAAGAAACCACTGCCACAGCTAAAAGACAACCAACAACATGGGAAAAAAATCTTTACTAGCTGTTTCTCAGACAAAGGGTTATTATTTAGAATATATAAAGAACTTTAAAAAATCAGTCCCCACAAGTTTAAAGGCCCAATTAAAAAAATGGGCATCTGAAATGAACAGACACTTCTCAGAGAAAGAAGTAAAAGCCGCCAAGAAGTATATGAAGAAATGTTCAACATCGCTGGTCATTCGAGAGATGCAGATGAAAACAACACTCAGATTTCATCTAACTCCACAAAGAATGGCTGCTATTGTGAAATTAACCAGCAACAAATGCTGGAGAAGCTGCGGGGAGAAAGGAGCCTTTCTCCACTGTTGGTGGGATTGTAGACTTGTGCAACCATTGTGGAGATTCCTCAGAAAACTGGGATTAGAGATCCCGTTTGACCCTGCTATTCTCCTGCTAGGCATATACTCGAAGGAATTAAAAGAATCATATAGTAATGACCTATGTGCACCCATGTTCATAGCAGCTCAGTTTGTGATAGCCCAATCTTGGAAACAACCCAGATGCCCATCACCCGGAGACTGGATAAAGAATATGTGGTTTTTTTCTATAAAATGGAGTGTTACTCTGCCATAAAGAATGACAAGTTTCAGTCATTACTGTGCAAATGGACACACCTCGAGGACACACTAATAAGTGAAATAAATAGGTCACAGATATGTAAATACCCTAGAACTTGTAGATGTAAATGAGTTCTAGAATGTATGATAGATTTTGTGAAATAGGAAATATTCAAAGGGAATGTAGTAGGGGGAAGAATAAATATGATTGAAAAGAAAAAGAAAGCACATGTATACAGGGGGTGGGTGGTTGTGAGGTGGGTAGGGATATGGGTAAAAGTGACAGTTGACTCATGTCATATACTGACAAATTCCCCAATGTTGAGTGTGATTGTGAGCTGTATATAAAATGTACTAATAAAGAGTTCAATTAAAAATAAGTAAATAAAAATTTTTAAAAAGGGGACTATTTCAGGGTAAGCTTGTTTGGTCAGCATTGATTTATTCTTCTGGAATCATCTGTCACCTTTAGTATAAAATCACTATAATAATTGATGTGCTCTCAACATCTTCCACACTGTTGTAAAGCATCTTTAGATTCAAAAGCAAAAGCCTTAAGTCTCTGTAATTACAAATGGACACATACATGATTTATATAGGCATTATGGAAGAAGAAGCTGAAAAAGACTCTAGAACTTTAACTGTTTTGTAAATTCCTTTATAAACATAAGAGAAATATAATAATATTATGCAATTCTTAATGAAGTAACTAAAGAAATAATTAACTATGGCTAACTCAAACCTTAAACATTATCGGTCCCACTGAAGGTTAGTGTGTCTACTCCCTCTTGTTTCCTTGAGACTAAACACCCTCATTAAATGCTAGTGGGGAAAGTCCTAGATGGACCATCACATTTAGCTGAGGACCTAGATAAAGGAAATATGCCCAACTGAAAAATATTCATGTCTCCTCACTTATTCCTAAACATAGATTTCTTCTCTGCTACAGATAAAGCCATGTTTCATGACCAAAGACAGAGAGCAAGGTTAAGCTGCAATTTCTGGAAAACAAAATGTAAAGAAAAAAATTATCTAATGGAATATTGTCTCTATGATGTTTAGTAATTTAAATATGTGTGCTTCTGAAGAATTGTGCCCATGATGAGTGCAAACACAGTGGCTCACCTTTTGCCAATGCTTTAGCCTCATATTGCCAAATGCAAGCATGCAGTTACTTTCACAGTAGTTCTTTGGTAGGGGCCAGTCATGTAGGAGCATGTGGAAGGTAAATACCCAAAGAATAATACAACCACAGATATATATATCACTATGATGTTGAGAAAGTCATATCACACAGACACGGTCAAGTTCATTAAGAGCATTTACTCAATTATAAAAGCATGGAAACCACCTTCAATAATAACTGAGAAGAGGATGTGGTCTTAAACAAAAGCTTCTTGTCTCTTTGAATAAACTATGCCAGGCTTTCTCATGCAGATCTGGAGGTTGTGCATGGCATGCCTCCCGGGCTGCCATTCACATTGATGTCTATGAGAATGATACTCCCTGGAGGTGCTCCATGTGCAGGCTTCATGGCTGCACATGCCAGGCATTTTAGGCCTGTATGTCATCAGAGGAAGGGGAAAGAAAGGCAGGTGAGTTGGGGTAAGAGGCTTAAAGATAGAATATGTGCCTTGGTTTTCCCATTTATACTCATGATGTTGAAGTTTTCATACTGCTAACATGGCAAGATAACTCCAAACTGACCTACAGATTCAAAGCAATTCCTAACAAAGTTCCAATTGTTTTTTCAGAAATGGAAAGCCAATCCTAAAATCCATAAGAAATTATGAGGGGCCTAAATGGGAGGGAAATCTTGGAAAAAAAAGAACAGAGCTAAGAGACTCACATATCACACAGAAAAAACTTGCTATACAGACACAATATTTAAAACAGTGTAGTTCTGAGATAAGGGCAGATGTCTAGATCAGTATAACACAATGAAGAATCTGGAAATAAACTCACATCAATGATCAGTTTTTTATTTATGAAAAATTTCAAAACAAAATAGTAAGAATAACAACACACTGTGTATCATATATAGAATCACATATCACATTCCAACACACTGCATTATAATTTTAAAAATAGTTACTCATGCCGGGCATGGTGGCTCACGCCTGTAATCCCAGCACTCAGGAGGCAGAGACAGGAGGATTGCTGAGTTTGAGGCTTGTCTGGGCTACATAGTGAGCTCAGAGCCAGCCTGAACTACAAAGCGAGACCCAGACTCAAAAAAAAAAAAAAATAGTTACTCAAAACTATATGATAGAAAAAAAAGACTAATGAAGAAACAGTCAACAGCACAACTTTTTTTTTCTCTCTCTCTCCTGAGGCAGAGTCTCACTTTATAGTTCAGGCTGGCCCTGAGCTCACTATGTAGGCCAGGCTAGCCTCAGACTCAGCAATCCTCCTTCCTCTGCCTCCCGAGTGCTGGGATTCAGGCGTGAGCCACCATGCCCGGCACTGTGGTATGTGGTATTGATTGCTGGTGGGCATGAGTCACCACATCCAGCATTGTATGTGGTTACCGGGGATCGGGGATCAAATCAGTACCTCGTGCTTGCGAGGCAGGCGCTGGAACCACTGAGCTAAATCTCTGGCCCCCTATTTCCTATTTTCAACAAGAGAATCAAGACAGTGAGTGGAAAAAAATCTTTTCAATAGATTATTCTGTGACCACTAGATTTTCACACTAAAATATCTTATACTATACACAAAAAACAACAAAAGAATAACTATGAGAGTTAATGCTTTAAAACTATTAGAAGAAATATAAGGATAAGTCATCATGAACTTGGATTAAGTTGTGGTTCTTAAATATGACATCAAAAGCAAAAGTAGTAAAAGAAAATAAGTAGATAGCTAGATTTCAACAAAATTACAAATTTTTGTGCATCAAAGGACACTATGAGGGAAGTGAAAATAAATCAGGACTAATATAAAATGTTTATATATCATTCATCTAATCAGGGCCTAAAACTCCAGAATAAAAGGGAAATCTTCAATCTGATGTAGGCTTGTACAAAAGTTTGAAAATAATATTATAGAAGTAATATTATACTTAATGGTGACATAGTGAATAGTTTTCCCTAAACTCAGGAACGAGAGAGGGACATTCTCTCCCATTACATCTGTTAATACTTTCCTGCAGGCTGTATAGCCTTTTAGCCCAAAGTTTCAAGAGAAAAGAATAAAAAGTGTCCAGGTTGGACAGAAAAAGATACAGGTCTTTATTTACATACATAGTTTATTTGCATACATCCACTTCATTCTGAATTTCACCCTATCACAGTCTGACTAACATCATTACCCTTCAGGCTCTTATCATCCCAGGACATGCTACAGACAACCTGCAGTAGTAAGGTATACACAGCCCCAGTCCCATAGTAATTGCTGAGGCCAGAGGGCATTCTAGATGACCCATAACTAAGGATAAAAACCTGCTTTCAATACTGGCTAATGATCCTTAACAGTCAGAGGAAAATACATAACAGGAAAGGGGCTGGAACTGCAAGGTCCACAAACAAAGGAGAGCTCTAAAGCGGATGAAGCAATGGCAGTTTCATGGCAAGGCATGGAATACTGAGTGGACACCTGGGAAAGACATGGGCAGCATGGGACCGGCCCGGGTCCCAGCTCTGGATCTTAACTCAGAGCTACTTCATCTTAAATAATTTATATAATCTTTCTTTCTGGTCTGTAAAATAGGAATAAACCCACAATGTTTTGCATATTTCCACTTATCTTCTTTTGTTTTCAAATTTTTAGTTTTGTTTTTATTTTTTTAAGTTTTATTAGCACATGTTTGTAGTACATAATGATTGCATTCATTAGTTCTGAGGAATTAGCACATGTACATAACATCTAATGCTTTTTGCTTCCCCTTCCTGTCTCCTCCCTCCTCCTTCCTGTCTCCTCCCTCCCCCTTGCTTTCATCTCTTGGTCCTTCCAATTTACAAAAGACCTCCTTGTTTTCTATTATCTGTCTTTTTTTTCCATGTATATAGTTTCTTTTTTTTAATTTGAATCTTTATTGATACATTATATATAAACATTGTGATCACACACAATATTGAGAATTTATACCAGCATATGACACAATTTAATTCTCATTTTTCCCATTCCTCCACCCACCCTACAACCCTTCAGCCCTATACACATAAGCTTTGTTTCCCTTTTTATCGCTATCGTATTTTTTCTCCCCCTTGTTACTTACCCCTACACCCCATTTCCCTTTGAATATTTTCTATTTCAGAATGTCTACCATATATTCTAGAGCTGATTAATATCTTCAGTTTCTCATCCCAGAGAACAGATATGATATTTACAAATCTGTGACCTACTTATTTCACTTATGAGTATGTCCTGAAGGTACATCCATTTGAACATAAATGACTCAAACTTATCATTCTTCATGGCAGAGTAATACTCCATTTTATAGAAAAAAACACATCTTCTTTATTCAGGCTCCAGTTGATGGGTATTTGGATTGTATCTATAATATACAAAGAGCTTATAAAAAACCCAGCCCCCCCAATTCAAAGATCCAATTCAAAAATGGGCATCTAAAATGAACCAACATTTTTCAGCAGACAAAGTAAAAGCAGCTAAGTAACATATGAAGACATGTTCAACATCACTAGTCATTCAAGAGATGCAGATGAAAACAACACTGAGATTCCATCTCACTCCACAAAGAACGGCTGCTATCTCAAAATTAACCAGCAACAAATGCTGGTGAAGCTCTGGGGAGAAAGGAACCCTTCTCCACTGTTGGTGGGAATGTAGACTGGTACAACCACTAGGGAGATCAGTGAGGAAATTCCTCAAAAAACTTGAATTAGATATCCCATTTGACCCTGCTAGGTATGTACACAAAAGAATTAAAAGATTAATATCACAGTGACATATGTGCACCCACATTCATAACTGCTCAGTTTGTGATACTAAATCTTGGTAGCAACCCAAGTGCCTGTTATCTGTCTTATTCTGGTCTTTAAATTGTTTCTACTTGAGTTTCTCATCTAAGACAAACTATGTGACATTCAGCTTGGTGTCTGATTTATTTCAAGTAACATCATGGTCTCAAGGCACATTCATTTTCCTACGAATGACACCAATTCATCCTTCTTTATGGTAAAATAATGCTGAACTTCATTGTGTATAAGTCCCACTTCCAAATCACAGCTATTATGAATTGTACTGCTATAAAAATGGGTATATAGTACCGGGCGTGGTGGCTCACACCTGTAATCCCAGCACTCGGGAGGCAGAGACAGGTGGATTGCTGAGTTCGAGGCTTGCCTGGGCTATATAGTGAGCTCAGGGCCAGCCTGAACTACAAAGCAAGACCCTGTCTCAAAAAGAAAAAAAAAATGGGTATCTAGGCCGTATGATATTGTATCTTTAACTCTTTCAGGGAGATATGTAAAAGGAGAATAGCTGTGTCCAGTGGAATTTTAATTTCAGTCTTTTGAAGAATCTCTATACTGACTTCCATGCTGGTTGTTATAGTTTACATTCCCATCAAAGATTGTCTCTTTCCTTGCAGCCTAGCCAGCATTTGTTATTATTGAATTTCTTAAAGATAAGCCATTTTCTAGAGTAAAATGGAATTCATTGTCATTTTAATTTGTATTTCTCTAATGGCCAGCAACATTGAACATTTCATCATGTATTTATTGACCAGGACTAATTTCAATTGTCTTTTGTTAATGGTGAGTCTAGTTTTTTGGAGTTCTTTATATATTCTAGGTATTAGTCCTCTGTCTGTGGAATAAGTGGAAAAATTCTTCCCAGTCTGTATGTTGTCTTCTTGTTCTGTTGGTTGTTTCCTTTGGTGTGAAGAAGGTTGGATTCAATCTTCTGCACATGGATAAATAGTATTCCAGTATTTCCTCCAATGTTTGTCTTTGGCCCCTTTGTCAAAGATCAGATACTTAAATAAATCTAGAGTGTTTTTGCATCTGATATTCTCTACCACTGATCAGAATATGTTTCTGCACCAGTAATATGTGATTTCTGTCACTGTTGCTTTGTCATATAATGTGAGGTCTAAGACTATAAGGCTTTCTGGCTTGTTCTTGTTGCCCACGATCACTTTTGGTGTTCTGGGCCTCTTCTAGTGTCGTATGAATTTTAGGGTTGTTTTTTCCAGTTGTGTGAGGAATGGTATTGATATTTTATTATCTACATTGAATTTGTTTATCAATTTTAGAAGTATTTTCATGTGATCAATATTTGCTCTGCCTATCAAAAAATGAGATATCTTTCCATTTTCTGGTGTTTTCTTTGGTCTCCTTTTTCAGAGTATTATAGGTTTTGCTGTAGAAATTGTTTCCTTCCTTCAGTTAAGAATTCTTAATTTTTATTTATTGGAGGTATTTTGAATGGTATTGTTTTCCTAATTTCTTTATCAGTGAGTCTACCATTTGCCTACAAGAACTACTGATTTTGAAGTTTTGGCTTTGTATACTGTTACGTTGTTGAATTTAGTTATTAATTATAGGATTCTTGTCCTATAATTTTGGAGTTGTACATCCTTTATATCTCTTGCCTGGCTGCTCTGGCTAATCTTTCAAGTTCTATATTTAACAGAAGTAGTGATAGTCATGTCTTTATTCCTGATTTTAAAGGAAAAGCTTCAGCTTTTCTTCCTATGTAATATGATTTTAGCAGTAGATTTGTCACAAATGACTTGTATCAGATTAAGGCAAAATCTTTCCAAACCTATTCTGGGTTTTGTCATGAATAGATGTTGGATTTTGTCAAAGGTTTTCTCTGCATTTATGTAGATGATCTTATGGCTGTCATCTATGTTTCTGTTTATGTGGTATATACCATTTATTGAGTTGCACAATGCAGAACCACACTTGCATAAATGGAATAAATCCAAGTCCTGATCTTTTCTTAGTTGATAGGATTTTTATTACTGTTTCAATTTCATTATCTGTTACTTGATTACTTGGGATTTTTTTATATCTTCTTGGTTTAGCTTTGGTAATTTGTATGTATCTAAGAATCTATTTCTTTTGGATTCTCCAATTTATTGGAGTAAAGTTTTTCAAATTAGTTACTAATAATTTTCTGAGATTTCAGCTATGTCTGTCGTGATTTCCCTTTTTCATTTATAACTGCATTGTTTTGAGTCTTTTCTTTCTTATAGTAACATTGTCTGAGTTTGCCTATCTTGTTTTTTGTTTTGTTTTGTTTTGTTTTGTTTGTTTGTTTTGACACAAGGCCTCACTTTGTAGTTCAGGCTGGCCCTCACCTCACTATGTAGCCCAGGCAAGCCTCAAACTCAGCAATCCTCCTGCCTCTGCCTCCCAAGTGCTGGGATGACAGGCATGAGCCACCACACCCCGCACTGTGGTATGTGGTATTGATTGCTGGTGGGCGTGAGTCACCGCGCCCAGCATTATATGTGGTTACTGGGATCAAAATCAGGACCTTGCACTTGCGAGGCAGGCGCCAGAACCACTGAACTAAATCTCCGGCCCTATCTTGTTTATTCTTTTGAAGAATCAGGTCTTCAATTCAATGATTCTTTGTATTGTTGTTTTAGTCTCAATTTCACTAATTTCTGTTCCATATTTATAATTTATTTATTTGTACTAGCTTTAGATTTGGATTGTTCTTGTTTTTCTAGGCCTAAGGATGCACAATTAGCCTATTTATATGGGTTCACTCTGGCTGTTTGTTGCTGCTGTAGTTGTTGTTCTGATGTGGGCATTCACAACTACAAACTTTCTGCTTACGACAGCTTTAATTATGTCCCATGGATCCTGGTATGTTGTACCGGTACTATCATTTGATTCTAGGAACTGTTTAATTTCTATATTGATTTCTTCTGTGACTCACTGATTGCTCCAAAGTACATTGTTTAACCTCTGTATGTTTGTATCACTTTTGTGGTTACTTTTGCTACTGACCTCTAGTTTCATTTCACTACAGTCTGATAATATGCATGGAATAATATCAATTTTTGCATTTACTTAAGCATGCTTTATGTGAAATATATGGTCTATTTTGATCAAAGTTCAATATGCAGCTGAGAAGAGTCTATACACTGTTTCTGTTGGATGAAACACTGTAGATATTTTCTTTGAAAATTTGGCTCAATATTTCTTTGTTGATATTTTGCCTCATGTCTATAGTAAGATATTGAGGTTTCCTACTATAATTCTATTGGTGTTTATATGATTTTTTTTGAGACATGGTCTTGCTTTGTAGTTCAGGCTGCTTCTGAGATCACTATGTAGCCCAGGCAAGCCTTGAACTCACAGCAATCCTCCTTCCTCTGCCTTCCAAGTGCTGGGATTACACACGTGAGCCACCATCCCCAGCTATCTATTTTTTTATTTCCAATAGCATTTTGAATTTTATGAATTTTGGTGCATCAGAATTAAAAGCATATATGTTTATGATTGATAGATCTTCTTACTTAATTGTTCTCTTACTCAGAATGTAGTAATTTGTTTTGCCTCTTCTGATTAATTCTGGCTTGAAATCCACATTCTCTGAAAATCAAAGAGCTACTCGTTCCTGTTATATTATTTTCTATCCTTTGGTTTTTTAGTCTACAAATTTCTTGAGTGATTAAATGTATCTCTTGTGGAGAATATTATTGGATTCTTTTATATAGCCTGCCAATCTATGTCTTTTGATTAGGGAACTGAGCCTTTTCACATTTTAGCTATTGCTGAACAGTATTGACTTATTCCTGTCATTGTATTGTTTTCTTGTTGCTCATTCTTTTTCCCCTTCTAACACCCAATGTGGTATATCCACGCCATTAGATATCTTGGCATCACTGACTTCATGGTCTCTTTCTAGGGTACCCTTCAGAGTATTTTGGAATTCTGGTTTGGTGGTCATGAGTTTCTTAAGGTGCACTTTGTCATGAGAAGACCTTATTTCTCCCTCAAATTTGAAAGAGTTTTTGCAGAAGTTGGGCTTGAGGTTTTCCTTTAAGGTTTGATACATTTCACTGTAAGCTCCCTAGACTTTAAGATTTTTAGTGAGAAGTCTGCTGTCACTCTAATGGAATTGCCTTTGTAAGTGATGTACTGTTTTTTCTCTAACGCCTTTAAGAGTCTCTGTTTATGTTGGGCTTCTTGAAGTGTAACTCTGATGTGTCATAGAGAGGTTCTTTCTGATTGCATCCATTTCTGGTTCTATATGCCTGTTTTACATATTAAATTGTATGTTAAATTCTTTCCTCATACTTGAGAGGTTTTCTGCTATGATTTCTGCAAAGAGATTTTCTAATTTTTCACTAAATAACCCTTCCTCAAAGAAACTTTCCTCACCCTAAATCTATAAGAATCCTCAACTTCCAGGTCCTGTCTGTCATTCTGGCTATCTTATTTACATAATCTGAAATTAATTTGTTCATGTATTTATTAAGTGCCTGCAGAAGACCTTTGATATCAGTTAATAAAAGTATTACCTAAGCCGATTGGGAGCTCTGACAAGATTATTTTAAAAATTAAAAGTATCACATATGCAAATTCTTTAGCAAGGAACTTGAGCCATAATAAATGATTTTCATGTAATATTATTAGTATCATCTCTCTCATCCTGATCTTTTATTCTTTCTCTGCAAGTGCTCATTAAGGTGTTGGCCAGATAGAAGCGGAAGGCAACAAAAGAGCCCTGCTTGGCCAGCCGTGCTGGGCCATATGCAGGTGACAGAGGAATGGGTTTTACGGGCAAAGCCCATAGCGTCCCCTTGAGGGAGCTCACAGTCTACCTTCTTCTTATGTAACTATAATCTCTACTTGTGAAACCTACCTTCTCTTAGCAGAAACTGAACAATTTGTCCTCAGAGAAGATGTCAAAGACATACCTTTGCTAAGGAGACTTTGACTCATTTTCTTATACACTTGAGGAGATATAACAAAGAAAAATCAAACCACCAAGGGGAAACAGAGTATGAAAGATGGTACCAGAGCCAGAGAGCCTGGTATGGACCACAGCTCTGCCACCAAGAGGTGTGGAGCAAATTTCTGAACCTCATCATATCAGGTTATGAGTTATTAGATGAAAAGTGAACTTTATACAGTTTATAAATGTTAGAGGAAGCACAATACAAAAGAAAACTGAAAGAAGGACAGAGCTATTACCCATTCTGAACCTCATTTACACTTTCAGCCTCTCACATTAAAGAAATAATACAATATTTATATATCTGTGTCCCGCGCTATGAAGTAGGAAGAAAGTGTTCAAAGGGAAAGAAGGAAAAGGGAGCAGGAAAAGCAAAGAAGGGAAAGAAAAAAATTGATGGTTTAAAAAAACAAAAATGAAGCTTATGTAAATGGGGGGTGTAGAGGGCAGGAGAATGGGAAAAAATGAAAATCAAGATACATCATGTATGTGGACAAATTCTCAATGATGCATATTATCATAATGCATACTTAAAATGTACCAATAAAATTTATTTCATAAAAAAATAAAATATAAAAAACCTGAGCTGAACACAGGGACGGCAGCATGACCTATCAAAGGGGAAGTTTGCTACCGAGAAAGTTGGGCTGTATATGAGGAAGCTGCCGGCATTTGGTGAGTCCTCAAACCCACAAAGAACCCAAAGGCCCACTGTTGAGCCCGTCAGCCATCCTTATGGACATGGTCTCACTGGGAAGAGTGAGCTGCGGGCACAGTTTGGGTTCCCCAACAGGCTTTGAGTCAAAGCTACTTTCATGGAACTTGCAGTATTTTAGCAAAAAAGTTTGAGAAAGAAAACACTCTGCCCTCAAGTTGCCATAAACGAACAGCACCTGCCCGGAGTGAGGCCTACCCGGTCAAGTGGAAGTTTACTCTTGCAATTACAATCAGAGCGCTCTCTTGTGCTTCCCGCTGGTCCCAGCAGCCACACAGTCAGTTTGTCCACCAGGCCCATGTACACCACAGCCTCTGGCAGACGCTTGGTACGCAGCTGTTGGTGTCCCCTGATGAGAACCACACACAGCCCTCTAAGGCTGACTTCCCTCTGTCGGTGTCAGTGCAGAAGGGTGGCCAGAGTCTTTGTTTTTAATCTGCATTCTCTTGAATACAAAAACCAGAAAAGCTGAGCAGCCAAGAAAATGAATTTATTTAAAGGGATGAATTCCAAAAGCAGAAAGTCCAACAGGTTCAGGGCCTGGAACTGGGGCCTTGAGCCTGCAGAAACCGAGGCAGCTGGCTCTTCCCAGAAATTCTTTCTCCCCTCCTCTCTTTCCAGGGAAATATGTCTCCCAATTTCTCTGCCCTGAACACCTACCTGCTCATCTTCCTGTGGCCCTGAAGATGAGCTTTCATCTCATCAGCTTCATGCGGTATAGAAATAATCCCCCACAGCCTTTCCTTCACCCCTACATTTCCATTCCCTAAGTTCCCCCAGAGACAGTCTAACTTTTCCCATGTGGGTCACATTTCCAACCCAGGTCTAGGAACAGGTGGCTGCAACAGAGTGTGATAGCATGTCACCACGGTGGCAAAGGGCACCCTTGTGGGAGGGCAAAGGGAAGTCTTGGAGAAAGAGGTATAGTTTCTTGGGCTTCCAGACATGTTTCTTCCCTCTGAGAGGGGAAGAGTAAGGATGGACAGCAAATGGATCTTGGGCTTTGCGTGTATTGAGTTCTCTGCTATTTTTGGCTTTAATGCTATAGTTCAGAACATGAAATCATATTAATTTATAACTATCATTACCATCTCCTTTAGTATAATCAATACACAATACACTACACACACATAAAATGTGCAATCAGATAAATGGTAACAGTGCACACACTTATCAGTGCTAAAGGGTCGCTCGTGCCCCTGAGTGGATCTGTTTGTTGGCTCCCCCACTCCCAGACAAGTGCTAAGCTTTCACCACAAGATACCTATGCATTCTGCAGCTTTATATAAAGGAGCCATATAGTGCATATTTTGCTTTGGCTTTTTAATTCAGCATGATTATTTTAGCACTCATCCTTATTTGTATTAATAGCTCATTGCTGAACTTAGTGTTGATTGTGTATGTCATATGAATGCTTTCTTGTATAAGGTTAAACAGAGTTTTTCAGAGTTCACAAGGATAGGATTTCACATTATTTACCTGCCAAGATATGTGGTGGAGTAGATCTTAGAAATTCTGGAATGCTTTGCTCAAGTTTCTACAAGTCATCAGAACAGTTTTATGAAATTATTGGCAAAGAATATAGATTGCAGTGACTTCTAAGTAGAGTCTCATGGCTGCACTTTGCACACGCCAAGAGATTATTCAGTCTGGTGACTCTGAGGTCGCAGAGTAGGGGAAGGAAGCCGCAAAGTGGAACAGGAAGAGTACAAGTCTTCGAGCTGCAGCCCAGCTGTGTAACCCAGGGAAAATCACTTCCCATCTCTGAACCTCAGTTTCCTTATTTATGAAATAGGGAAACTGGACAGTGGAATCTCAGCTTTAGCGTTCATAGAATCTCTTAACTTGATAAGAGTCAAGGAGCAGGTGAGTGGTTTTCCCAGTAGTGCTGGACCGAAGGCACACTCAGCGTGAGCATCTTCCCTTTCTTCATCTAACAAGAACCTCAAGCTACACAGTAGGCAGTGGCTTTCTCCAGGTAGTGCACAACTCCAAGAAACTCTCACAAAAGCCTGATGCCGTCTTATCTAGCAGGCTGCGCCTCTTGGCTTAGATCCGGTCGTTGACACAGGAGAAGAGCCCCCTCGTGGTGAATGTCAGCATAGCACCATTCGCCGGTAGCCCGGTGCAGTACCAGAGCTCTGGCTACTCCTGCAAGCTGTCCTGGCCTGCTCAGTCCGACTCTGGTCCCTCTGAGCCCAGCATCCCCAGCGTGCAGACACACTACATGACTGGAAGTCCACCTCCAAGATTCTCCTGAGATTCAGCAGGGAAACAAGAACCAGGGTGTGCAGAAGAAAGGAACGCACGGAAAGGAGGCTGTAATGGAGCCAGAGAGGCAGCAGGTGGACGGGAGGAAGGGGAGTGGCGCCTTATGACAACAGTAATGGGAGAGGCATGAGACAGAACATCTTCCTCCCTTCTCAGGTGCCTGCGGCCACACTATAGACTGTGCACCCGTGTACTCACCAACCCGCTGTTCTGTCTCCACAGCAGCCTTAGGAAGTAGGCGGGCCCAGTCAGTGTTACGCCACTGTCCACACGTTTTACACAGCAGGGAACTGTTACTCAGAGGGCCTGGTTGATTTCCCCAAAAGCAGATACACAGGTAGCTCAGTCCTAGGCTCTTCGGCACTGAGCCCTAGGATCTGTTCCAGAGACAGTGATGGAGTACTTTCCAACGTTAAGATTCTTAAAAGAAAAAAATTATTAAGACATGGCATGTTATGACGTGGCTTTCCATGGAAATGTGGCCAAGATTCTCTTGTGTAAAGTAATGATCAGGAGATACAGAAAAAGAAAATAAGCAAAACATTTAGAAGGGAAACAAATCTTTGCCAATTTGTTTAAAGAATTCCTATTCTTTCATTTTTGTAACTTTCACACACTATTGAATGCATGCCACCTTGAAAGGAGAAGGAACCGGAGGAAGATGGAGGAGAAACTAAGTAACTTAATTTTTGGTTTGGTAGTAAAGAAAGGGCTGATGGATTTTACCTGCAGTGGGCCTAAAAGAATGTGAATAGAGGGTTACTTTTCACTTTTCACTGTTCTTGAGTGTTTGAAATCCTATCCTATGCATATGTTATTTGAACAATGAAAGTTACTTTTATAATAAAAGAAAAACTCATTCTTTCTGCTCCATCTCATCTACATTTGCTTGCAGATAAGAAGACTCATTATCTCTGAGCTATAATAACTCTTTTGCAACAATTTATAACAAAAAAAGCCACTATTTACAGAGTTTTCTATATGTGAGGCAAGGTGCCATCCTCTCTAAATGTTACTTTCCATATTCCTGGCCACAGTTCTCAATGTAGAAAAAGCACCCCTTTTGTTCAGATGAGGAAATTGAGCCTTTTGCAAATTAAGGAACTTGCTCAGGATCATAAAGTTAATAAGTTGTAAAGCCACAGCTACAGCCAGACAGAAATGGTCATTGCCTCCGAACTAGAATAGCCACCAATATTCTCTGTTGCTAGTTTTCATCTTTAACCAAGTACAATCACTTCATTTCTTTACTTAAAATGTGTGGAATCCCCTGCCAACCTCCTCCACTACCCACATCCAGCTCTCCACACTTTCACCCATCTATGCATTGTCGGTCAACAAATTATAGCTGCCCTATTTTACATATGGTCTTTAAAAAAAACCTGTGACAATCAGATGAGCAAGCAGTCCTCAACAGTTTCAATGGCTTGTCAAAGGGCTTCAGCAAACACTCACTGTTGAGCGCCAAGTCTAGGGCTTGACTGCTTGGTTGATCATATGCCTTGACGTTCCCTCCTGGCCACTTCAGTGCCCTAAGCTTCCAGTCAGGTTAAAAGATCATCTTCTGGGCCAGAGGGTTAGCTCAGTGGTTCCGGCGCCTGCCTCACAAGTGCAAGGTCCTGAGTTCGATCCCTGGAAACCACATATAATGCTGGGCATGGAGACTCATGCCCACCAGCAATCAATACCACATACCACAGTGCCGGGCGTGGTGGCTCACGCCTGTAATCCCAGCACTCGGGAGGCAGAGGCAGGAGGATTGCTGAGTTCGAAGGTTGCCTAGACTACATAGTGAGCCCAGAGCCAGCCCGAACTACAAAGCGAGACCCTGTCTCAAAAAAAAAGATCATCTTCCATCTTCCTCTAATTTTGCAATTGCTCTCTTCTGCCAGGTGGAGACTTCACCCTGCCTGGTAAATTCACACAAATCTTTCATTAATTATCTCCAATGGTCCATTCTCTTTCTGGACTTCATTAAACTGATACCATCAACTACTATACCACAGGTCACATTCAATTAGATGAATTTGCTTGCCTGACTCTTCCCCAGGAAACTATCCACTTCCCTAGAACAGACATTACGAGCCATGTGCATGGCTGAGTAAGGGAATGGGATAGAGTAATGCTGGGAGGTGAAAAGGGAGAAGATGGGGTGAAGAAAGCCATGATTAACTGCAAATCTGTGCTCCTAATGGTTCCAGGACCCTTGTGACACTGAGCTAATCATATATGTGAAGAACTAGCCCCAGAGCCGGAGACAGAGATAAATGTTAAACAGGATATAAAGTGGTTGTGTACTGTGTGTGTGTATTGTTCATACATATACAGTATCTACACCTAGCATGACTATACATGTATATCCTACATGCACAGTGTGTACACATATATGTACCTAGTATGGGTATACTGTGCATTAATGAATATAGAGCATCTGTATAATAGTATGTAAACACATCAATGTTTATATATACAATAGTTATTAGGCTTACATATTAGGCTTACATACATATATAGCGCACATATATAGTGTATATACCACCCTGCACATCTCCATGGTGTGTACATATGTGCACATGCACCTGCCTGTGTGTCTACTATGGTTCAATGCAACAGGAGATCTACAGAGTCCCTCAGGAGGTAGCAGGAAGGACACTCATTACGCACAACAGGGATGTTTCAACAAAAGGCTAAGTGCCCTGTGTTTGGCCGCCTGCTGTGGTGAAAGGGAAGGCCCGGCAGGAGAAGAATAGATAGAGTCAAAGGCTTGGGAGAAACCTCACTATCGCCAAGCAAGAACCACACTCTAAGATGAGGGTGCTTAGCCAAACAGATACCTATCGTTTTACAAAGCCAAGAAGTTAGAAAACCAAGAAGAGAGCACTTGATCTGATAGACAGATAGAGAGGCTGAGTCCAGAGTGAGTTTCAGGCAGAGGAGACAAACCTAGATTTCTGTCTGTTTCCACTACTGTTGTCCTGAGGGGATAACTAGAAAAACAACTCGTGGTGGAAAGAGAGTCAAAAGCTCTGCTTGATTTGGCCCCAGGGAAGGAAGGAGAGCTCATGCCTATGCACAGACACCTCAGTCCTGACCTGCAGTCCTGGTGCTGGCAGAGCAGAGCATCAGGACTCCACCCAGCCCTCCAGCCCTTCCAGCAGCTGACTCAAAGCTCCTCACAAAGCTCTGGGAGAGAGGATTTACGATAAAGCATTTGATCGGTGAAGAAACCAACACAGAGAGATTAACTAATTCATCTGTAGTTGCTCAGTTTGGAAATTCCAGAAACCCAGGGCCAACTGCCCAGGTAATCTGGCCTCAGCATTATGTTCCTGGCGTGGGACACACAGAGATACAGGAAACACTGTTTGTTTGTTTGTTTGTTTGTTTGTTTGTTTATGTGGTACCAGTGATCAGACGTGGGCCTTTGTGCTTCTAAAGTAGGCACGGTACCACTTGAGCTAAATCCCCAGCCCAGAAACAGTTCTTGACCTGCCTCCTGTCTTCCCAGGTCCTGCTAAGATTATAGACCCAGAACTAAGCACTGAGCTGGAAGAAAACATAAATGTTGAGCTGCGCAAAAAAAAAAAAAAAATGACAGCATGTGTGTGTGCACGCGCGAGTACACGCGCATGCCTGTATGTGTGTGTGAAGTGTTTATACACACAGGCCACCTCTACACATAGAGACTAGTCTAAGTCTCATCTGGCTTCTGGCCCAACCTGTGCAGAAGCAGAAGCTTTCACTACAGCGACATTTCTGTCAAAGCAGTGAGCCAGAGAAGCACTGTCTTCAGTCGCAGGGCCGAGGAGGAAGAGCAGAAAGAAACTATTTGGGCACTGAGGATTTGGCTCCCTCCAGGAGGTGTAAAAATAAGTATAAACATCGGAAGAAGGGGGCAGAAAACGCTTTGAGGCCAAAGTTTGGGAGAACTTGCTTCAAATTACTTGGAAAACTACTATGGGGACCAAAACTTCATCGTTATGTAGAATGATGATTATGAGGGAGACGTTTTGTCTTGGTCACTTTCCTCATTGCAGGGACAAAATACTGGACACCAAAAACGTTATTTTGGCTCAAGTTTCAGTCCATGATTGTCTGGCTCTGAAGAAAATGGCACGACGGAGGCCATGCTGAAGGGAAACGGTGTCAAGGCAGCGGAGAAGCTGAGAAGGGAGGGAGGAGCCTTTGAGGTAGCTTCGTCCTTCCAGGGAGAGCCGGTGACCCACCACTTCCCCTTCCCACCCACTGACAGCAAGTCAGCCAGACGCCCCACAAGCCCATCACCTTAAAGCCTTCGGGAGACATATATGAACCACATACATCAGTATCCTGTGTCTCTGAGAGTAGGCTACAAAGACCAAGTGAACTAATGTGTGAATGGGGCCTCCAAACAACTCTTCACAATCATGATGAAGCTCCCCTATTACCTAAGAAATTGTCCATCCTTCCCCCTTCCTCAGGTCCATTTCTCAAAGCTTAAAAACTGACAAGTGACCTTGAGAAAGTTTCTGAGTCCTAATACTTTCCACATGAGCAGTTTGCTTCAAATCTAAAATTCCCTTCTATAGTGAGGCAACATGACACAGTTGTAAACACCTCAGAAGTGATTTCTGAGAAAGTATTATTATCCAAGATTCATAGGGAAGCTTTTCGGGGGCTGCTTCTGCTTACAACAACTAATAATTATAGCACGTATTTTTGCACCTGCCTGTTTATCCTCTTCTTTCCCCACTCATCAAGTATACAATGATATTAACCCACTACCACCCATGTAGGGGTTTCACCTCACACTCACTTATTCTTTTGGAAGATTTCCCTTTTATGAATCAATGTAATCTTTCAGTTCCACCTTTGTCTTGCTTTGGACAGAGTTAACTTCCTTCTATGGGTAGAAGGACCACAAGTGGGAATGAATCTCAGTGGCATGGGCATTCAACATGGGCACACTCCCAGTCATTTGGGAGGCCTGAAGACAGCTCACAGGAGTCTCTTTTGGGGCACTGTGCAGACCAAGTCTTTACCTATTTGTTTTTTTACATTTAAACAAATTAATGTGACCCAAACATAATGAACCTTGGATTACCTACCAAGCTACTGGCCTGTATAGACTTCGCTCTAACTCATCTTGACTTTTAACTTAATCTTACATAAACTGCATTCTAAAGCAAACATAAAAATGATGAAGTGCCATCATGGGCACGCTGCAGGGACATCTTGGACACCAACTCTGTACACACCAGGGACCAGGAATCCTTGCTCTCTCTTTAACAAAGGAGAAGTATATTTTGCATCGGTGTCTTAAGCAAACGAAGTGTACAAAAATCCCAGGTGGCAGTGGCCGTGTTTATTGGTCACTCGAATAGGCTAAGGACGGCATCCTGGGAAGGGGCTTCCTGAAAGTTGCTTTCTGCTCGAATGCACATATACTAGAATTACCAGTTTTGCAAAGCAAGCACCTCTCTAGTCTATAACACTCCCCATACACACACACACTCCAAACAACCCAGTGAATGTCCAGGGTAAAACTTCACAGAATAATTCTTTCATTTGATCACTATGCAGAAATCAGCTGAAAAATGTCCAAAATGAGTTTTTCCCCTTGGTGAAACCTCTAGTCCAAGGGACAAACCAGCCCCTGCTCCCCTTCTTTACTGCACCCCTTGCCCGTTAACCCACCCACAGTGCCCGCCAGCAGCGACCACCCTTCACAACACTTACCGCCTCAGCTCCCCCTTCCCTTTTGGGCTTTTATCCATCAAAATCTCAGTAAAACAGGAGCCAGTAATGGTTTGATTCAGGTTTTGTTTTTCATTTTAAAAGCACAAATAGCTTTTTCAACATAAATATACATTTCTAGGAAAAATAGAAAAGAGTACTGTAATCTTGATCACTGTCCACCAGGACGATATTTGATGATGGATTCCAAAGTCAGCTCCTCCCTTAAGATACGTTCTGTGAGCCCAGTTTGAGGACACTTTCAAACACAGGAGAGCGTTTTTTCTTCAAAGAAATCCTTTCAGAGATGATTGAATGCCAGCGATTTTACATCCAGGACTCAAGGCTGTTGAAACCAGCTAGAATTTGACACCGAGAATATAATTATGCTGATATACAAACAATATATAAATTACTTTGTCAGATTGTAGCAGTGTATCAGATTGTATCTACCAGTTTTCTTCAGTTAATAAATTACCAGTATTTTTGAAAGGAGAAAAAGTACCAAAAAAATGCTCAAGAGTGTTCCTTCTGATCTGACTGTGACTCGCACAGCGGCCCGGAGTCCGAGGGGCGCCCAGCAGAGCCACAGCACCAGGCTGGCAGCGGTGCGGGCCGCAGAGTGCCCAGCACTTTGTCCCAGTGCGTGAAGTAAGGGGCGAAGTTGCAGTTGAACTGCGAGTGGTGCAGGTCGTGATGCGCCACGCCCCCGTACCACCCGAAGGGCACCAGTCTGTGCGTGGACCACGGGAAGTCGTAGCCCGAGTGGTCCTCCACCGACAGCCAGATGTTCACCACGTGGAAGGTCAGCACGGTGAGCGGGTGGCACCCGAGCAGCGTGACGTTGGCCATGTCGAAGAAGCCCAAGGAAGACAGCTCCCAGGCGCTCATGTACTGCGTGGCCAGGGCGAACGAGGACGAGTTCTGGTGATGCAGCTTGTGGAAGGTGCGGTACAGCCAGGGCACCTTGTGGTGCAGCAGGTGCCACACAAAGAACTCGGCGTCGAAGAGCAGCAGGCAGAGCAGGACGTCGCGCAGGAGCCGCGGCAGCTCCGGGGCTTCGGGCGGCAGCCGCGCGGGGCTGCAGCCCCAGTGGAGCAGCGTCGCCGGGAGCACGAACACCAGGTGCTGGTACAGGGTCTGCCCCAGGCAGGGCAGCAGCTGGCGCGCGGACGGCGAGAAGTCCGGGTGGATCTTGTAGCGCCGCAGCGCGGGCACCCAGGGGCACAAGAAGTCCAGGACCACGAAGGGCAGGCAGAAGCCCAGGTAGGTGAGGATGGCGAAGACGGCCGGGAAGAAGGGCGACTGGAGCAGCGGCTCGGCGGCCCTCAGCCGGTCCCAGAGGGGCTGCAGCAGCAGCGGGCCGGGGCTGCGCAGGACCTGGAACTCGGAGCAGTTGTGGTGGCTCATGCTGAGGCCGAGCCTGGCAGCTGTCACGGTCGCGGTGCCCGCGGCTTTTCTCCGGGCCGAGGCCCCGCCCCGCGCGGCGTCACCCGCCCCCCGTCCCCCGCCCCCCGGCCGCAGGGACCCGGGCCGCGTCCGCTTGCCGGGGCGCCCGCGCTCCGCAGGGCATCGTCACTGCCAGGCCCGGCTCGAGGCCGCGGCGGCGCCGGGACGCGGCCGGGTCGGAAAGGAGCCCCCCGCCCGGGAAAGCCGGGGACAGGCGGCCGAGGAGCCGCAGCCCGACCCGAGTGGCACCGCTGCCGGGCCAGGCCGCCGTGCACAGCTCCGCTCCGGGAACGCCGCGCGCAGGCCCCCGAGTCGCGCAGCGCCGGCTCCGCCGCCGCGGGGTCTGACAGTCCGAAAGGACCCGGCACCGCCCCGAGCGCCTGCGAGGCCGGCGAGGTGCTGCTGCCCCCCCCCCCCCCCACGCGCCTCACCCGGGCCCGCCTGGCCCCGACTCCCCACCCGTCCCTCTGCTCCCCGGAGCGCTCCCGCCCAGACCGCAGGACCTCCCGGTCCCGGGGTTCTCGCCCCAAGCTTCGGGATCGGCCAGAGCGAGGAACGTTCGCAGTCGCGAAGCTCTGCAGAGACTTCCCGGGTCGGCATCGGAAACAGCAAACCAGACTTGTGCCTCGAACCCAGGTGGCAGCTCAGCCCAAAGAGACTCTGCAAGATCTGTCATAAAACAGACAAACTCAGTGCCGGACGTGTTGGCTCACGCCTGTAAATCCCAGCACTCGGGAGGTAGAGACAGGAGGATTGCTGAGTACGAGGCTTGCCTGGGCACCATAGTGAGCTCAGGGCCAGCCTGAACTACAAAGCGAGACCCTGTCTCCAAAAAGCAAAAACAAACAAAACAAACAAACTCGAGTCATTTGTAGACAAACGGGTGCATCTTGAGACCACAACATTAGGTGAAATAAACCAGACACGCAAACTGAAAATCAGTTTGTTTTATGTGAGACACCTGAAGTATAAATAAAGCGCAAAATGAAAGATAAATAATAGAAAATGGGGAGATAGATCTTTCTCAAAAGGGAAGGAACCAGAGATGGGGGAGAGGGAGGGTTGAAAAACGGATTAAGATGTGTTATATGGCTGGCCAGAGGGTTAGCTCAGTGGCTCCGGCGCCTGCTGCGCAAGCACAAGGTCCTGAGTTCAATCCCCGGTATATAATGCTAGGCGTGGAGACTCACGCCCACTAACAATCAACACCACATACCACAGTGCCGGGCATGGTGGCTCACGCCTGTAATCCCAGCACTCGGGAGGCAGAGACAAGAGGATTGCTGAGTTCACGGCGACTTGCCTGGGCTCCGTAGTGAGCTCAGGGCCAACCTGAACTACAAAGCAAGACCCTGTCTCAAAAAAAAAAAAAAAAGAGATGTGTTATATGTTCGTGGGCCAACTCCACACGAGGGTTCTAAACGGTATGGACTGGAAATGTGGAGTAATACATTTTTTTTTTAAATTTTAAAATGATAACTTTGAAGCCAGGGACCACTGTAAACCCCAGCTCTGCCGCCTGCATCTGAGTCTGAGGTCCATCTGTCCCATCCTGAGGCTGGCATGTTTTAATCCTCCCAAAAGGAAACCACAATAGGAACAGCCCTCTCGCCTACCTGCTATGACCACTAAGTGCAGAAACCGAAACATCCACCAGTCCACCTGGCATTAGCTGAACATCTTTTAATCTAATCAAGAGCCGAGTTTCCCCTCTGGCAAGAAGCAGACATTCTTATTATCCTTGCAGATTTCCAGCAGTAAAATTGCAGTGCCTAGCACACAAAATTAGCAGCATACTATTTTAAATTTATACTCCCCATCTTACCTAAAGAACAATTGAGACAGTTGAAATTAAAATTGAATAAGATTATGAAACGAGAAATAAAAGATATAAAGCCATGTTATGAAGAAGAGTACTATTAGAAAGATTGATACATGAGGCTAAGATATAATATATATGATATAGTCCAATTTATAAACTATATATGATATATCCAACATAACAAGCAAATTTATAGTCCAGGACCTCCCACTGTATGTCCCGGAACTGCCATTCATGGAGTTTGAATACATCTCCAGCACCCACGGTTGGGGTCCCTTGGAATGGCAGGTGTGTTGAGGCAGGCTGTTCTTTTATCATTGAAAGCTCGGGAAGGTTCACAGTCACTGTCGAGGCCCTTGACCTTGGCATCACAGTACCCTTCTTTTTAAATTCCAGAGTGCCATAAGAAAAATCATCCTGCTTGGGTAGTTTCTCTTCATGACATCAAAGGCCATCAGCAACTGTGAGTTTCTTAACACCGAATGTAAAGAGAGAAGAAAAACAGATTTTCTAAAGTAGCTTTGCTAGAAGGAGAAAACAGGTCCAGTGTGGGGCCCCAGCCTCACTAACTGCAGGCTTCTTCCCAGAAACAAGGACTAGCTCCTTCTTTGTCCCCACCCCCCACTCCAGTGCTGTCACCACTTCACTTTCAGGGTAACTTGGGAACTCTGCTCTTTCTCATTTCTGGTAGACTAAATGTCTATCTTGATGCAGTATCTCAGAGAAGAGAAAGGCTTTTCGGTCTTTCACTCTTTTGCCTCCTGGAAACTCAAAAGGGACCATCAGATTTGTCAGAATTGCAAATGCATTCTGTTAATAAATATCGTTTGAATCAACCCCCAACAAATTAAGTCAATGGTCAATTTTCTTTTGGGCACACGGTGTCCTTCCCCTGGGTGAACTCCTGGCTCTCATGCATGGGTGCTTTGGATGCTCTTGCAGAATTTTTGAGTGGGTGGCATTGGCAGGTAAGCATAAGGTGCACTTAGCTATTAGATCTGCTGTCAGGATTCCTCCTTTGAGCCCCCAGACCTATAAAACTCTTCTCGGCCTCCTTTGGTGGTTCAGTCCTCTCTTCCTGCTGGAATGTGTTCATCTTCGAACCAATCACTTCAAACTCTATGAAGCTAGACCTGGAAACCAGGCCTCAGACTGGTCTTTCCAAGTCCCACCCCCAACCCTGACCTCACAGCCCTTTAGAGAAGAGCAGGCAGCCTGTCTGCCAACCTGGAACACGAAACTTTCCAGCACAGAAGTTTGTACATCATGCAGAAATGCACCCATCTCAGGGAAACTGGCCAAGGAAAATCTTTTTAGCCTACAGTCTCTGTCACAAAGAGTGCTGAAAAATGTCACCACAATATGTCAGATGATCAAAGTTAGTCAAAGTTGACTGGACCAGTATAACATTGAAGCCTACATAGTGACTGCTGTGGAGCCATTAATTGAATTTGGTGAGCTTAGCTTTCTAAATACTATCCATGCATAAAGATTTAAAAGCTTTCTAGGTGAGCAGGCTCTTTAGAATCCAAGGTTTATCATCCAGGACATTTTCTTGCTGTGTCAAACATTAAACTTTGTGTGTGTGAGTGCAAGGGCCAGAACACCAGGCCCTGCAAACTTTGGGGTTGTGATCTATCATCGATCTACATCTCCCATTATAAATATTATATCTTGTACATAATGAAGGTTCAAAAGGTACTAGGGATTCCTTTTAAATGATATTGACTCAAAATTGAGGCTACAGATAGAATCTTTTTTTTTCTGGAGCAATAGTAGATGTAGTTTTTGACGTGGTTAGCTACACTGAGCAGGGGAATGTTTTCTGATTTCAAAGAGCATTAGAACTTGGGCCACATTATTTCTTCTTTTTTTCCAGTCATTGTTACTTCTTGTGTAGTACTTTTATGTCAGTTTGATCTCTCTGACAGAGTTGGAAGGTGGGAATCTTTTTTTCTGTAGTTTCCATGAGAGCCACTTTTTTGAGATTACAGATATGTGCATATTTATAGGTTCTTGAAATTATTTGCTAGCAACTTACCAAAAGATACTGAATACTGTTGCCTCCTGCAAATAGAACATGTAGTCAGCAAAGCCTGTAGCCAGTCCCATAATCTCTTCTAAAGCTACTTTGATGATTTTTTACTAAAATAAAGTGAATCTTGGCAGCTGCCTAACTAAAATCACTCTTCCTGGTTATCAGAGATCTGTAGTGTTGTGTAATGCACAGAACTGACAGAAGTGGAGCAGGCTCAGAAATATGAATCTAACTCTGCATTTTAGGGACTAGTGGTTAAAATTTCAGTCTCAGAAAAGTCAAGACTAACTGGGGTTGAACAGTAAATCACAGGCAAATTGAGTGGCACCCAGGCAGTGTCAGTGCTGAGCTAAGTGTCTCTCCAGGAGGAGGTGGATACTGGAAGGGGGAAATGGAAGCTGTTTTTATGTGTCGATTTAGAAAAGATTTAGAAAACATTGTCTCCACACAAAAACAGTAAACACTGATGAAGAATATGTTCACTAGGCCTAGAGATTTGGCTCAGTGGTTCTCACACCTGCCTGGCAAGTGCGAGGTCTCTGGTTCGATCCCCAGTAACCACAAACAACACTGGGCATGGTGAATCACACCCACCAGCCATCAATACCACACACCACAGTGCCGGGTTTGGTGACTCACACCTGTAATCCCAGCACTCAGGAGGCAGAGACAGGAGAATTGCTGAGTTTGAGGCTTGCTTGGGCTACAGAGTGAGCTTAGAGACAGCCTGAACTACAAAACAAAACCCTGTCTCAAAAAAAAAAAAAAAGAACATGTTCACATCCCCAAGACATTCTCTTGATGCTCCTATTAGCCTAGATACTGATGCATATTTTGATTTTAAGCACTTTATATTTTCAACCTATCATATCACATGTAAGTAGGTGTTTCTACTGATATGCTAGGAACTCTCATGCACCTCTCTAAAGCATGTAACACACCTAAAAATCGCCCCAACAAACAGCATAACACAAAGCAGGGAAAAATGAAATTCAACCACTGTCAAAGTGGTTATTACAATGATCAAAGCCTTATCAGAAGGCTTCAGAAATTCAGATGGCACCATGTAAAATGAAAACAATTATTTTTACAACTGTTAAAATACTCAGCAGAGATGCAGTTTTATTCCTTAGTTTAGAATTGAACTTGATATCCACACATACATTACCCATAAATACTCCTCATGACTTTAACCCTGGCAACTTGTATCAGAACATATTTTAAATGTTCACATTAACACTATTATAAAAGCTATGAAATAATCTTTGTTATTTGGAGGCAGTGCTTATCAATTTTGATGCTCATTAAAAGTGAGGCTGGAGCTGGAGCTCAGTAGTTATAGAGCCTGCCTAGCAAGCACAAGGTCCTGAGTTTGATTCTGGTAACCACATGCATTCCAGGTGTGGTGGCTCTCACCTGTAATCCCAGCACTTAGGAGGCAGAGGCAGGAGGACTGCTGAGTTCAAGGCTTGCCTGGACTACATAGTGAGCTCAGGGCCAGAATGACCTACAAAGTGAGACTCTGTCTCAAAAAACAAAAATGTGAGGCCATTCTGGTCATTCTTCTACCTAAATTACAAACGTTTATATTTAGATGAGGGTTAGTGAGAGTTAGCTATTCCTTGAGAACACTTTTGAAACGTTATCCATTAGGCAAAATTAATTATAAATCTGGATAGAAATAAGCACTCTACAGCTGGCCTTACCCAGAATTACCAACAGGTTCATAAGATGAAAAGTTCTCTTCTTCCCCAGAGGAAAACCCAGAGAAATCCTCTTTCCAAGTGTTGGACAGAGCCGGGAGCAATGGGGAAGAAAAAGGAATTGAGATGTGTGTACAAATTCCCACACGGTAAGTGTGATCACCATGAACTGCAGACATGTACTAATAAAAATCAATCACAAAAATGAATTAAGAAAGAGCAGTAAAATGACTAAAATTCAGTAAAAGCCATTTTTTCTGAGGGGGGGAACAAGACTGGGGAAGATTTGCACACAAAACCAAGAGTGCCCTCTGGTGGCATATACAGAAATGATTTTTTTTTTTTTTTGAGAATTTTGAGTCTTTTTTTTTTTTTTTTTATGAGACAGGGTCTCGCTTTGTAGTTCAGGCTGGCCCTGAGCTCACTATGGAGCACAGGCAAGCCTCGAACTGAGCAATCTCCTGTCTCTACCTCCCGAGTATTGGGATTACAGGCGTGAGCCACCACACACCGCACTGTGGTATGTGGTATTGATTACTGGTGGGCATGAGTCACCACGCCCAGCACTGTATGTGGTTACAGGGATCGAACTCAGGGCCTTGCGCTTGCGACGCAGGCGCCAGAACCACTAAGCTAAATCTCCAGCCCTCAATTTTTAATTTTGATCAATACATTCAATATGGAATTTTTTTAGACTGAAACTGTGTCTTAGGTTTTTCCTGTTAGATATCGTTCTGTATTTCCTTGATTGAGTTTATTGGTACAAATTTTAGGTATACATTATGACCACATTCGTCCTTGAGAATGTGTACCTGTAAATGATATATCTTGACTCTTTTTTCCCATTCCGTTGACTTCCTTTCAACCCCTTCCCCCCATATGCATCAACTTTGTTTTTTTCCTTCTACCGTATATTTTTTTTTCTTTCTCTTCTTTGCACTGTGATTCATTTTGTGACTCTTCATTTTCCCTGTAAACACAGTTCCTTAGAGAAGGGCTCCACGTTGGAAGACTTGTACAGGTGTCGGGCTGGGGGCTCTCGGAAATCTTTGTGTTCTGCTCGACAGAAGATCTGTCAATGACAGCCAAAAAGAACAGAGCAGGGGCCTCTAGCAAACTGTCACAGAACATCTTATGGCAGAAGTTCCAACTCTCAGCTAATGATGAATAAAGCCACGTTAATATCTTTTTCTAAATAAAGTCTTGTTATATAGTCCGAGCTGGCCTTGAACTCTGTAGCATAGGTTCCCTCAAACTCATGGGGAATGCTGGGGTTACAGGCATGAGTCGCCACACCTGGCTTGTGTATTCTTGATATGATACAAATACCTGAATTTAGTGCTAGGTAAATTCCACCCTTAAGATTCTCAGTGATCCAGGGCTGGGGATTTAGCTCAGTGCTTCCAGTGCCTCCCTGACAAGCACAAGGTCCTGAGTTCTCTCCCTGCTACCACATACCACAATGCCAGGCATGGTGGTTCATGCCTATAATCCCAGCACTCAAGAGGCAGAGGCAGGAGGATTGCTGCTGTGAGTTCAGGGCCAGCCTGAACTTCAAAGAAAGACCTTTTCTCAAAAAAGAAAAGAATTAGAAGAAGATTTTTTTTTTTTTGAGACAGGGTCTCGCTTTGTAGTTCAGGCTGGCCCTGAGCTCACTATGTAGCCCAGGCAAGCCTTGAACTCAGCAATCCTCCTGCCTCTGCCTCCTGAGTGCTGGGATTACAGGCGTTAGAAGAATATTCTTAATGAGGCTTCCTGCTTCAACCTGGGATGACAGGTATGAGTCACCACACCCACTAATAAAGCTATGTTAATAGGACCAGGATTTGAGGCTATGAAGAAGGGATTACACTGCTGCTACCAGCAAAGGTAAAAAAGTGGTGTTGCTCAACAGCTGTGCAGTATTTCCACCTTTGCACTGACCTGTTCATTCTTAGAAAAACTCCCATTGCAAAGTTTGGAAAGAAACCACAGAGGAAAACAGGCCAGTGAAAAGTGGACTTTTTTGTTTGTTTGTTTGTTTGTTTGTTTGTCTTTTGAGACAGGGTCTCGCTTAGTAGTTCAGGCTGACTCTGCGCTCACTATGTAGCCCAGGCAAACCTCGAACTCAGCAATCCTCCTGTCTCTGCCTCCCGAGTGCTGGGATTACAGATGTGAGCCACCACGCCCGGCAAAGTGGACTTTTTAATGCATATTAATGGTTTATCTCCAGATGGTCCCCTGGAACCTCACGTGCTCATAGATGTGGACCTGGCGGTATGATATTTATCAGTAGATTAGTCTATTGATGAGTTTACAGCTAAATGTGGTTTGGGAGATGAACCCCACCTGGAGGAGGTGGGTCTCTGGGGGTAACATCTATCTCCCTCTTTCCTTCCTTGTCCCTCTCTATGGTTCCTGCCTTCCAAAGCGTGAGAAATTCTCTGCCATGCCCATGTCCAGAGCCAGCTGAGGATGGACTAAAACTTCTACAAACTGTGAGCCAAAATAAACTTTTCCTCTTTAGATTTGCAGGTATCAGGTATTGTGTTGAAGGGACAAGAAAAGAAGCTAAGATGGATTTTATAACAGGAGTAGGGTCATTGCTGCAAGGCCATGTGACCATCTGGTTCAGAGACTTTGGAAATGCCTTGCAAGAGGCTGGAAAGAATTGGAGGTGCTAGCTAGAAAAACAGCCTAGAATGCTATGAGCCAAGCTTGATGGGAGATTCTAGTTCAAGCTCAGAAAAACAGGGCAATAACTCAGCAGAAAAGACCAGGCTCAAGAGGTCTCTGTTGGGAAGGACTCCACTGGCACTGGACTCTAGACCATTTGTGTTATGTTATGACAGAAAATAAATCTGCCTTCACCTCCTGTCCAGACACTTAGCATGACACTTAGATTAAGGACAGTAATTAATCTGGCATTGGAAAGTTCAAGGCAGTCAAACTTTAGAGCTGTTGGCTTGGGCACTGTTGGGGGCTTTTAGGCAGCTTTGTGTTACAAATCAAGAGCAAAGATCCTAGCAGAATGATTTAAAACATTTTCAGTCTGGCCAAGAAGGAAGCTGCAGTAAAATTGGGGCCTGCCAAGATGGGGCAGAGGAAATCTTTGTTGCTGAAAAGATCGGCATTAGAAAGATGCCAAGAGCTCTGGAACTGGAACTGGGATGGGGGGGATCCAAAAGACTTCACCTTTCACAGACTCAGAAAGACCTGTGAAGGAAAAGTGAAGACCTATTCATTCATGAGACAGTTGTCTCAAGCCACGAGCAAGAGCTTGTCCAGTCACAAGCTGACAAGGGCATCCCTGGGAGCTCCAACAGCAACAGCCACAGTAAGAGGAGCCAAGCCACTCATGGCACTGAGGCAGTGCCCTGGCAAGTTCTACCCACTTCTGAAGAAAACAACAGAAGTGCCCACTCACCACCCTCCTTTTCTTTGCGGTACTGGGGACTGAACTCGGGTCCTTGTGCTTCCAAGGTAGGCTTGGTAACACCTGAGCTAAATCCCCAGCCCCACCCTCCTTTTTTTTTTTCAATCAGCCCTACCTGGTAGTTATCTGTACCTGGTTGGTCCAATCAGTTTGCCTTAGTCAAAGGCTAAAGGACAGCTGTGAAGAAACATGCAGCCAGCAAGGTGGGTGGTAACTTCCTGGTGACGTATGACCCCGTGTATAGTATAATTTCACTTTTTCTGTGGTTTCCGTGGAAAAGTCACACCAATCCTATATCTAGACCGCCCCCCCCTGCCCCCGGAGATGTTACTTGTGTTTCTAACTTCATTTCACTAAATGAAGCATTTTTCCAGTGTTTCACAACTTTGTCAGTCCCCATACAGTTATTGGCTCACTTTCCTCCAGGCTCGGAATAGACTCTGGGTATGCAGAGATTAGTATTATATACTGTGTCCTCAAGTTCACACTTGAGGATTTGAGTAAAAGACACACAGGGACTCAATCTGTGTTGGGGGTACATATGGTGTGTGCAGTCTCTCTGGCTTCAGTTCCCTCCTTATTCAAGGATGCAAATTATTTAGACCTGTGGTCCTCCCTGTGGCCAGCCACTGCCAGTAGCTAAGGCTTCTTTAAGCCTAATCCTTACTTGTGGCCTCATTAACATGGCCCTTGCAGGGTAACTATTCACAGCGCTCTTGGGGTCAGGATCCTTTTCTCCTTCCCCTTAGGAGAAGAATAAACATGTATGGTTAGTATCAGTGAGATTCCCAAGGGGGAAGGAGGAAGAGGAGATGAGAAAGAAAAGCACAGGCCCTGTTGGAGAAAAAAAAGGAAGAATGAAATGGTCATGTTATTTTTAAAAAAGAGAAAGAAAACACACAATTCTTCAGTCCTATGAAGCTGAGTTTTATTGAAAAGTTTAAATAAAATCCCTTAGAATTATAATATCATTCTGCTTGCATGTAGTTAATACCAAGTATTGTTATAGCAGAAAAGTAATGATATCAGAAAAACATGTCAATTATCATTCTGTCTGCCTGACAGTATTATACGGAAACAATCCTGCAAGAAAAGCAGATAAATATAGGCTTCCTGATAATATAGGAATGCAATGTGTGATTATAAAAATATAGACAAGGGCTGGAGATTTAGCTCAGTGATTCCAGCACCTACCTAGCAAGCGCTAAGTCCTGAGTTCGATCCTTGATCCTCAGTAACCAAACAACAATACTAGGTGTAGTGACTCACACCCACCAGCAATCAGTACTACATAACACAGTGCCGGGCGTGGTGGCTCACACCTGCAATCCCTGCACTCGGGGAGACAAAGGCAGGAAGATTGCTGAGTTTGAGTCTTGCCTGGGCTACAGCTATAGTGAGCTCAGGGCCAGCCTGAACTACAAAGCAAGACCCTGACTCAAAAAAATAAAGAGAGAGACGAAACACCATGATAATATACAATGAATTCCTGAGCCAAGCTTTCATCTGAAGTATTCATATTCACACTGTATATGATTGTGTGTATATGAGTGAACATAAACTAAGACACCTGGCAAGGCTTTAGCTTCACAATAGCCTCATTGCTGAGCTACAGCAGCTGGTTCAGAGTTCCTTAGTGTCTCTCCACAGTACTTTTCTCCTGAAGCAAGTAGCATTGCAGTCTGCCGTGCAATCGAGAGGTCACAAATATAGGCAGCTGAATGATCAGTCAAGTTATTTAGGCTTTTAAATCAGTGCAATCTGCTCTTCAAGACTTTGACAAGCTATTTTGCTTGGTCTGAGCAATTCAAGCATTTGAGAAATATTTGCTTTTTCGGTCTGAGAAAGTTTATCATGGAATCTTTACAACTGGCACAGCCAGGATAGCAATGAATTTGACTAAGTATCCACTGTATAAAAACATAACAAAGTTTTATTTAGATCCCTAGATAGAAAACAATTAGAGTGAGAAACCCTTTAAGGAAAGGAGAGGAGGACTGGATATTTCTTTTATACTGTGCTTAAATTAGTGACAGATGATTTACCAATATGTGCATTCATTTATCCTGGGGTAACAACACAATAGAGTAAACTTTACATTGTAAGGGGAACAGAATAATTTTAGAAGTATTTTTTAAGACTTAAAAAGTCAGCACAATAGTAGTGACACTAGCTTCATATTCAGTCATAAGGAAGCAAAACAGAGCCAGTGTATTTTGAATGCCACATGTAAAGAACTAAGCAACTTCCAATTTTCATGCATATAAAAATACAAACGATCTGGGAATGGAAAATATTTTACAGAAATGAAGCAAATACATTTTCACCTGACTTGCTGGTACGCATCTGAAATTTGGTCTTCAGGTGTATTTCCTAATCAGATCAACAATTTCATTATACATCTGCCAGGGGGCATCCAAGCCCCAGAGAAAGTCAATATGATCCCACGCCGGAATCCGCTTGTGGTACACCAGGTTGGGGATCTGAGTCAGTAAGATACTGATGTCACTGGGATCTGCAAGCCAGTCGTGGTCTCCGCTCCACAGCGCTGTGGGCACGTGCATATCTTTCACACTGTACAAGGGGGGGTAACTCTACATGCAGAAAGAGCCACAAAAAGCACTGTCAATATCATTTGCCACATCACATTGAATATACTCTCCATAAAGCACTATCTAGTAGGTATAACCTGAGCATAATAAGAGACTAAAGTTTGAAAATCTGTTCCAGTAGACTTTTCAGGTTGCCTTTACCGTACCGAAAGGTAACCCAACCCACAAGGAAAAAATCTGAGTTATGAAAGAATCTGATACTCGGACTGTTTAATACCCAGTGAGGAAGCCCTCTCGGCAGGGAGCAGATGCCACAGGAAAACCAAGAAATCTGGCAGGGTCTTCGGAGCACTCCCCTCCTATCTTCTCCTAGGCAGAAAGCGAGTCATAGATACTCTCCAGGACTCAGCTATTCCATCTTTCACATTTGTATCACACTGATGTTGTAAGAAATAAGAAAAATACAGGTAAACAACTGCAAAGTTGAGTTCACTGAGTGCTCAGAACATGAAGTTGTAGGAGAAAGAAAAGGCACAAGCAGTGTCCTACGGCCAAAGTCCCAAAGCCAGGAGGTAGCAGGTCAGGGTGCATTCATGGTCACAGAGTAACATGTACCACTGCATGTGCGCAGTGCCTGAGGCCAACCAGGATCCTGGTAACCTAGGGGTTATCTTTTTGGGTGCACCCTTTTAATGAAAAGACTTGAAAACTTTACCTGGTTGTAATGAAAATAATTCTTGGCACTGGTTCCCCAGTCAAAGGCTTGAAACTTTTGGACTCTAATAACCTAAAAAGAAGAGGCATTATAAAGATGTTACCTGACATTGAAAAATGAAATCACATAACATACTAGTATTAAATACAATCTCAGAAATCAATTTTATACCAAAATGCCAGATTATCTGCTTCTTTTCCAAATAATTATTTGAAATCGAATAAATAGTTTTGATCTCCTCTACACACGACTGGATTCTCACTGCATGACTGGAAAACCACTCCTGCATGGCACAAGAAAGCAGCCGCACATGTGGCTGGAGTTACACCGGATTCACAATGGCTCCTGGTAGATAAATTTCACCTACATGGATATTTTCCACTGAAATCTATACTTGAAACTTTTTCAACAAGTTAATGACTTCAGTTGAAGATATATATACACAGAGTCCTGTGTCACAAAATGACATTTCAGACTTCACTGGGCTACATATTGTACAGTCCTAGGAGGCTGTGCCACTGAGTGATACTGTGGCTGTGCAGTCTGTGTAAAACACGCTGTGGGGTCCACAGAGTGATGAAATCATGTGATGACACACTCCTCAGCACGTATTTCTATTGTTAGGAGATGCCTGATGTGTGTGTATGTGTGTGTGATATCTTACATGTCTACTATATTATTATTCATATTGTAATGACTTTATTAACTTACTACTTTTTTCTTAAGGTCAGTAACACTATAATGAGCAAATAATTTTGCATGTCAGTACAATTCTAAAGTAAGGGATGCTAGAACTATGAAATGTTTTTACATATAATTTTTTGCGGCACTGGAGATCAAACATATAAAATTTTAATTTATGCATTTTTGGAAGAGTGTGATAACAAAAGTCATTTCTTTGTGAAAAAAAAAAATTTTTTTTTGAGACAGGGTCTCACTTTGTAGTTCAGGCTGGCCCTGAGCTATGTAGCCCAGGCAAGCCGCCACGAACTCAGCAATCCTCCTGTCTCTGCCTCCCGATGTGAAATTTTAAATAATGCAAAATCACACTTCCTCTACACCTTCAACTTAAAAATATCTCAGGAATTAACCACCAAACTGGCAAGTCTAATGAACTGGAAACTAAGTTTTGGCCACATGGTGGCGCCCAGCAAAAAAAAAGAATGCCCAGATGACATTTCAGTTAACAACTGCATAAAGCTCTGTTTGATGCAATGAAATGTTAGCGGGATCAGATACTAAAAGGGATCGCTGCAGAAAAAAGGCATAGCATCTTCTTTTGCCACTGTAAATGACAGATATTACATATGCTCAATATATTTAGCAAAATATGGATATACAGGAACTGCTCCTTTCTGTCAGTGAAAACTCAAAGTTGTACGCTGCTCTACCATGGCACACAGATGCCAGCTCACCACTATCTCCCATCTGTCCTTCAGAATTCCAGTAATGTATCACGAGTGAGTACAGAACAGAGGAAAAACTTGCCCAGAGTTCACAGTAAACAACTTGACCTCTGTGGTCACTTAGGACATCAAGGCATCCACTTGGAAAAGCACTTCCAAGTGGAAGTGTAGAGTTTATTTAGAGTGATCTAAGTAATTAGAAAAGCCAATGTCCAGTAATAGATATATACTTCACCAATACACAAAAACAGTATGCTACTGTCATAATTATAAGAAAATACAAAGTTTACAAACAATTCCCATAAATAATAGTAAATGGAAAGAGTCATGAAATTAAATACATGCTATGTTTGTACTTCTGTGATAACCCTTTGTAGATAAAGATCAGGGAGAAATCCTTCTAGTATTAAGACAGACAGCTTTAAAGCAATACTTTTAAAAAATTTTTAGGTCTCTAATGCTTTTAAAAGTGTAGACAGTTTAAATGTTTCTAAAGTATGCTATGTATGTGAAATCTTGAAGGTATGCTCACCCTCACCACTAAGTCTACTCCTTAGAAGCACACAGCCAATCCTGAAAAAATAATCTTGAGAATAGGATAAATATATCACACAAGAATATTTCTCCCCAAATAGTTGATTATTGCAATAAAACGACCATAGCAAAAAAGGAAAAAAATTTACACGACAGAAACTGTTTTTCATTACCACTATTTTAAAAATATGTTTACTGGCCTATAAAAGCACATTTTAGGAAGGCAGAAACTACTTGTCCCCAGTGCCTGTTCTTGCCTTTGGAATGAATCACTCAAGCTGGCTCACGGCTTCCAGGCCAGAACCCATCCTCATCTCCCTGCAAGCATCGGGGCTGTGGGCCTGAGGCGCACTTCCCAGCTACATCCTTCAGGAAACGCCACCAGCCTTAGACGGAGTCTCTCCTACCTCCTTGTGGGCTGGAACAGACAAAAAGCAAACCAGCTTCAGCTAGGCAGAAAGCTCCCCACCTGAGAGGGGCGCTATAAACGGAGACCCCGCATGCCCTCACGTGTGCCGCTCCATTCCTATCACTGGCCTGGGCTGCCAATCTCTGCTAGTCTCCAATAAGGAAACAAATACACTGTGTGTTCAGTAGATATGTTTTAGGCTTTCTGAAACAGCAACTTAGTCTGTAACTAACAAATACAATACTAGTTAACTAAGAGAAATGTACTCAAAAAGTCCATATGTAAATGGGCATCTGAAATGAAGACACTTCTCAGAGGCAGAAGTCAAAGCAGCTAAGAAACATATGAAGAAATGTTCAACATCACTGGTCCTTCGAGAGATGCAAATGCAAACAACACTGAGATTTCATCTCACTCCACAAAGAATGGCCA
>PVIC010007099.1:0-42572 GCA_004025085.1 Thryonomys swinderianus | reverse complement strand
ATGACTTGTTTTCTTGGTGTTCATCTCACCTCCAGAGCCAGGAAACTGTCTCAGCCTGTGAGGTTCCAAGTGCTGGCTGACAGGCCCAGATTTGGTTCTTGAGACCTGAGCTGTGCATGAACCTTCCGAGGCGACACACCTCTACCTGTTGGACAGGACCTTCTTCTTAGGTTTTTGCCTGTTAGAGCAGAAGCTGTCCAACTTTTTGGATCTACATGGTCAGATAAGTTTTGATTGTGACTTTAATCCTTTCTGCCAAATGTGGCACTTTTTTCTATGTCCCATTTGTATTGGTCAATCTGATACGTGTTTACTTCAAAGTGATTTCTCCTAGCTGGGCTTAGTCAGTTTGGGTGCCTCAGAGGCCTTCATTCTGATTGGCTCCCTGATATGACATCTTTGTTTTACCTCATCCACCATTAAGACTCGCACTGACTGGAGTCAAAGAAGCTGCTCCATTTTGTATGTGGGAGACTGACCTTGAGTAACTATGAGGGTGTCTGGCAGACTTCCTTGGTTTTGGAGAAAGAGGATAGTTCCTTAGTGCCTGGGCAAGTTGAGGATGGAGATTCTGCCCATTCATATCTATATTTGAGCACTGTGCTCACTCCTTGGAACATAGGAAGTGTGTGGGGATGTTTTGTTAAATGATGGAGTATGCTGAATGAAGGAGCCCTACTGGGTGGGGTGGGGGGATATCTACGTAAGTTGTACAGTAGTTTTTTCTCCTCTGGGCTTTCTCAGGCTCTGGGTAGAATGGTACTTGGTCCTTGCTATCCGTTGGTGGATTGAAAGTCCCAATGTGGACTGATCATGATTCACTGTGACCTTGAACTGCTTAACTTTTACTTTGTACTAGGTTACATATGTCAACAACAAGGCATTTTCATCTGTGTCATGTCTTGACTTTCTTGAAGGTTTTCTTTCTTCCTGATGATGTGCTTTCCATGGGGGGAGTGGGAACTTGCAAACATTTTATAACCTCTTTGATATAAATAGGCACCTCCGTGTGATGGGGGAAATGTCTGGAGTGGGCAGTGTTACATACACCTCCCACCCCGTCTCTGGCAGCCCAGCAGATTGAGTTCTTTTTGCCACATGGAGTGTGGAATTCTTGTGTTCTAACCTTAGCAGGAACTAGGGCCTTTTCTGCTGGGGAAAGTGCGTAGTGGGATTGAATGATGGTTTTGGGACAGGCAAAGCTACCTCTCTTGGGCCCTGGCCTTTGTGAATGTCTTTTGTCCTCGCTTACAGTCCTTGGATCCTCTGATCTGTCCACCTTGCCCTGCTGTTCGGCACCCCAGGCAGCCCTTTGCTGAGTACTCCTTCCTTGCTTAGCTCGGCCTTGTCTCACTGAGCAGTCACTTTGCTCATGATTCCATGAGAGGGCAGTAAGATGGCGAGAATGTGTCTTTCTCTTTCTCCCTCCTCTTCTCTCTTCCCATTTAAACCTGCTTGTAATCTGTCACAGACTCAGAAGGGAAAGGTTCAGGGAACCATGTGAAGGAGATGGGAGTGGCAGAAGGGTAGGAGAAAAGGCAGCATGTGGCCATGTGGTGTTGATAAAAAGCCCATCAGTGGATCAAAGGAGCAGGAGGGAGCCGGGGCTTAGAAATAACAGGATGATGTCAGTGTGATTGGAAAGCGCTAACTACACCGAGGAGCTGTGCAAAGAATTGAGAAAATAAGGGTGGGTGGGTGTGTGGGGGGGTGATAAGACCTGGAAAATAATCTGGACTGATGTTTCTCTTGGCAGGTGGTCTTCCCAGACAGGTCAATGCATGGAAATAGTGTTTATCCCCTGTAGGATTATAGGAGTTCCTGCCCTTGTATTCTGGGCAGGGAGTAGAGACTGTAGCCCTGGAGGGTTCTGGCTTTTGGAGGGCATCAGTTAGTCATGAAATGGTTGTTAGAAACACTCCCTGCAGCCCTGTCCTCGTGCAGATGACAGAATGGTGAAATGTGCCTTGTGGTGTTCAGGGACCTGAGGCGGTAGCAGCGGGAAATGAAAGTGTGAGCTCAGATGAGCTGGGGGCAGAGCTGTGCTCAGGTGCCTGTCCAGGGGACAGGAGCCTGTTAGGTGTTGGAAACTGTTGGGGTGAAAAACTCAAGCAGGGGGAGCCAGGAAGTAGCAAGTCCATTTTGCAGCATGTCTGTAAACTGCTTTTCTGTATTCTGCATGTTTTCCTTTCTGGCATAATCTGATCCCTAGGAGTCTCCAAGAACAAGCCAGGCAGTGGAGAAGGACATTTCTCTTGATTCAGACATTGCTGGCCCCACTACTCCTGGAAAGCTCTTCAGCCAAGGTGCAGGCAATAGTCTGAGCAGTGCTGATGGCAAAGGGCCACAGGGCAGAAGGTCAAGTCCTTGGCTTCCAGGAAAAGAAGAGGATGCGAAGAACGATCCTGCGGCTTTCATATGTCCGGTTACCCCCGGTGTTGATCAGCTTTCTGAGGCCTCTAAAAAAGACTCTGAAGAGGACCTGACAGATGCAAGAGAGGAAGGTTCCATGAGAGAGGAAGCAGCAGAAGAGCTAGAGAAGGAGGCTTCTGCCCCAAAAGTTGACAGATCAGATGCTGATGAGGTAAGTCACTGTGGTGCCCCCTTGGTTCTTCCGCCTGGACCCTCTGCTGCTACCTCTGGCTTTGTGCCGCTTCCTGTCCCCACATGATCATGACTGAGTCAGGAGCGTCATTCGCAGGCCTGTACCAGGCTGTCAGCGTCAGCCAGAAGCCTTAATTGTGACAAATATACCCAGACCCAGCAGGCAGTAAAATCCTGAGTGAAACAGCAAACGTGCTGGCACTGGAAATTTAGAGCAGAAATGAGCTTTTCCATCGGCCCCCTCCTGGGATGTTCATGTTCTTCTCTGCTCCTGCTTACTTCCTCTTCCCCTTCCCTGCCTCCCCTCTACTTGTAGTCTTGGTTTACTGCAGTCTGACTAAATTCCTCTGGGGAGGGGGGAGCAGGGGGATGGGGCAGAAGAGGAGGGGGGAAGGAGAGAGAGAGAGAGAGAGAGAGAGACAGACAGACAGACAGACAGACAGACAGAGAGGAAGAGAGAGAGAGAGAGAGAGGCAAAAGCTACCAGAACTACCAGAGTTGTGGCTGTTCTGCCTCAGCACAAGTATATTAGTTTACCAAACGACTTTTTTTGGCACTGGGGATTATTGCACTGAGCTTCATCTCCACTTTTATATTATCTTCAGACAGCGCTTTACTAAATTATTAAGTTGCTCAAGCTAGGCTTGAACTTGTGATCCTTCTGCCTCAGTCTTCCAGAATGCTGGAATTACAAGCTAGTATTGAACTCATTATGTGCTGAGGCTGGCTTTAGTACTGTTGCCTCAATATCCCATGTGCTGGGATTGCAGGTGTGTGCTGTTGTGCCCAGCAAGCAGCATAAGACATGGAAACGGTTGCTTTTACCAGACTAGGCTAATGACCAAAATGGACAGGCATATGTCTGAGTGGGGCATTTTAGGTTTTTGAATTCTCAGTCCTCAGGGCAGATGGTGAGGGAATTCAGTTAGAGAGCTTTTATCTACTTCCTGGAAAAGGTACCCTTTTTGCATTTTTTAGGGTAGCATCAAACTTCTGTATGACCAAGTTTCTAATCACTTGCACTGCTCTTGGCTTCTCTCACATATGACACCGGATTGATCTGATTCAGAGCATGGTTGTCTATGCTCTGATGGGCCAGCCAGCGTTGGCTGGGTGTAGGAGAGAGGCTTGTGTGTGTGTGTCTGGAGATAATGGGAGGGTCTTTGCAGTTTTAGGAAGTGACGCATTTCAGTTTGGCCTGACCCCCTGTTCTGGTCTGGGGGATTTCTCTGTGCGTCTGTCTCCTTAGGACTTGGAGATTAGCGAATGTGTGAAGGAACCCCAGCTCTCAGGCTCCATGGCTTCTGACCCCAAGTCCTTCCTTGGCCTGGTGAGTTGGCAATAAGAGCCAGCACTGTGAGAAACAAGAGCGTGGATTTTTGGGTCCCAAGGTGGAGTAATGTGCCTGACATCACAGAGCTAGTAAGTGGGGAAGTTAGGACTCAATGTTGGGTCTCATTAGCTCCTGTCTCCCAACCACATATAAGATTATCTAATATTTGCTATGAGAAGAAAGTGAGGTAGAGAAGTAAAACATGAACCTTTCAACATCAAGGCAGTGTTAGCTGCTGTTACTCTTCCTGTGAGTGAATTGAATGTGAGACCGTGTGAGCTGCTTCTAAGCGCTCGCTGGGATGTTACCCGAATCTAGAGGTTGTGTTTCTGGAGGAAGCAGGGTACAGTCCCTAGGTTTTGGCTGGAAAGGCTGCTGTGGTATCATTTTTAAAGTTAAGGTTTTGTCCAGAGTGCATGCATCGATGGTTTCTTTGTCCCAGACCCTGGGCCCAGCCTGCTGTTTCCCAGTTTTCTGAGTCTGAGGGCAGTAGTTCCGGTGCTTTTTGGCCAAGCTTTGTCTCTATATACCTCCCTCCGTCTGCTTGGAGAATACAGATCAAAGGCAAGAGCTTAGTGGGACAGGGTCAGGGATGAACAGTGATGACAGGGTGGGGGGCAGAGGAATTAGGAGGCTGTGTGCCCTAGCTCTGCACTGAGCCATGGGCTTAGGAGGCAGATGGCAGATACAAGTCAGACTGAAAGATAAATGTCACCAAATGAGGAAAATCCCACAAACTAGGGAGGGAGGCAAAAACCATTGATGAAGAGTAGCTGTGTCACTGAACCAGAAGCTAGGAGTCTGGCATCCCAAAGCAGCCACCATGTGGTGAAATGTGCCCATCATCTTGCTTGCCCCTCTGTGGGATGGAGGGAGAAAGCCGTGGACAGCGGGACTAGTCCTTGTCTGGGCGCCCTGCCATTTATCAGGGCAGATGATAGAACTGTCCCCATTACCATGCTGTCAGGCAGCAGTCCTTCATTTAGCCCAGCAGGATCTTGACCTCGATGCGGGCTGGTCCTGTGACAGCCAGAGGGCACCGAGGAGCTTCCTGGGGCAGGCACTTGCTGCCTGTCCCAAAGAGAATTCTGTAGAGAAAGTGCTGTGAATTAATTCCCATCATCCGCGGGGTGGCTGTAGGGGAGAGGGGCGGGCTTGAATGGGCTGGATGGAGCCCACCAAGCCTCATTTCCAAGCTGCCCATAGGTTTTCTGGCACTTGTGGTACCCTGATTGGGCACAGAGCGGGAGAGACAGCTGGAAGGTGACATGCTTTGCAGCACGCATCCTGGAAAGAGCTTGGGCTTTGGATCAGCCCCAGGGCCTGTCGGACACCCCAACCTCTTTGCTTATCAGCTGTATGACCTTGCGCAAATTGTAATGCTCCCTAGGCTGCTTCCACGTCTGTGAGTCTCAGTCTCAGTCTCACAGGATTACTTTTTTTTTTTTTATTTAAGATAAGGTCTCGTTTTGTAGTTCAGGCTGGCCCTGAGCTCACTATGTAGTCTAGGCAAGCCTTGAACTCAGCAATCCTCCTGTCTCTGCCTCCCGAGTGCTGGGATGACAGGCGTGACCCACCACACCCCGGCACTGTGGTATGTGGTATTGATTGCTGGTGGGCGTGAGTCTCCATGCTCAGCATTGTGTGGTTACCGGGATTGAACTCAGGACCTTGCGCTTGTGAGGCAGGCACTGGAACCACTAATCTAAATCTCCAGCCCTCAAAGGATTACTTTTGCCTGTGATTTTATTGTGAAAAATTCAAACATTTGGAAAACTTAAAAAAAGAATTTTACAGTGAACACTCACATACCACTTAGCATCCACAATGAACATATTTCAATACTTGCTTTGTCACCTATCTGTGTTTCTAGTAACAGTGTTGTTTTGAATCTTAAATTTGTAGATGTCGACATGTTTATTTAGTGCTGGGCACAGAGTGGATGCATTTCTGGAAGGTTGGCTTTGGGGTAGAGGCGGGTTCCTGGTGAACCCTGTGACAGAGACAGCTGACTTTCCTATTTTCATTGTCTCTAGGACTTTGGTTTCCACAGCCGGGTCACACAGGACCTGCTACATGGTAATATGTTTTCTCCAGACCCCGGTGGAGTCCATTGGGAAGTATGTCTCCCTGGATGCAGCCTGGGCCAGGGCAGCCATGTTTTGGGAAAGCCCGCAGGGATTCTCGCCCGTCCTAACATGTTCTTCTGGACGTTCTCTGCCTTTTAATTTCTTAAGGGATGGCCCTGACTGTTCCTGCTCTGTTGCTGCTTTGAATTCAACCATTTCCCCTGTATATTTATCCATTTATTCATGAGTTGAGCAATTGAGGATTGACCACACCAGCCTGTGTGCAAAGTGTTGTGGAGACTGGCTTTTAAGGCACTTCCCAACGTGGCCCATCCCTCCCGGCCAGCTTCAAGCCCAGTTCACCTGCCCCAGCAGCGGGGTCTGCCCTGCACCCTCCCAGCTCCACCACAGCTCACCCTGCTGCTTCCTTCCCCTTCTGCCACAGCAAGCTCTTCTCGGTCTCGGACACTCACCCCCGAAGCTCCCACCTGCAAGCAGGATGCATTGTTCTTTCTGTCTGCTCCCTTCAGGGCTTCTTGTTTTGTTTTGTGGTTATGCGTCTTCCTTGTCAGATGTACTCTTCGTATGGACACAGATAACATCTGACCCAGGTAGAGTACAAAGATGACTGAGACGGAGATCCTGTTCTTGAGGATTTTAGGACAAAAGGATCAGTCTTTTTTTCCTTTCTGGGTTGATCAGAGAGATTCTAGCGTATGATCTGTGCAAGTTTAGGGATCATTTAGTTTGAGTGAAATAGAATTTTATTGGGTGAAACAAACAAGATGTTTAGTATGAACCCAGCCTGGGAGTCCTTAGCAAAATGCTGAGACAGGCTAGAGTTTTTAGGTTGAATTGTGTTTGAATCCTGCATGTTCCTTCTGTGTGTGGCTGGTACCTTCCTGGGCTGCTGCCCACCTACCAGATTTCTGCTAGTCTTCGACCACCCTATTTGTGGCCCTGGAGGAATGTGAAAGTATAAACAAGGGCAAACTGGAGTCAGGAAGAGTTTGGGGCAGATAGATTGTTAAGGCCCTTTGGCAGCAGATGAGTGGAGAGCTGCTGAGTCGGTAGGATAGGGCTCAGTAGGTCAGGGTGGATTCACTTGTTCTGGCTCTGAAGTTTGGCCAATATCAGAATTATTTGGGAGCTTTAGACCTGGCAGATTTCTAGGCCCTACCTAGGATGTACTGAGGCCAACAGCCTCTTTTTGGCTCATACCACCTGGGACAAACCAGTAGCCGAGCTTGACCTGGCTTTGGTTTTAGGAGACCCCCTTCCCGAGACAGCCAGGCCTGGCGGTGGAAGCAGTAAGTCACACATGAGCCCAGCCTGTGGTGCGGTAATTGGTGCCGGGTGCTCAGCTTGAGTAACCACCTAGAGCTCTTGGTAAGGCCCAGCCTTTGGCTCTCTTTGTAGTTAGGGTGTGGGGTGGGTTGAGCACGCAGGTGGAACTGGAGGCATGAGCAGCGCCCTTTTTGTGGGACAGACAGAATCCTTACTGCAAGCTCCTTTGTCCTTCTGTGGGCTCTGGCCCATTTTGCTGCCTTGTCCAGTTCTCTGCCAAGGTCAGAACCATAGCAGAGGCTTAGACCCAGCTAGCCTAGTTTTTGTTCTTTTAAAAAATGTTCTGTGGGCTAGGGGGGTGCAGATCCATAGTAGAGCTCTTGCCTGGCATGCCTGAGGGTCTGGGTTCAAGCGGGGAGGAAAGTACTTTAGTGAGATACATGGTGGTACCTCATTTCCTGAACTTGATTCTTTCCATGGTTCTAGTCACAAACTGAACTGGACAAAGGCAGAACCAAATCTGATCATTAAGTTTAGTACTGACCTTACAGGAAAATGTGATTTAGTTTTCATCAAGTTTGGTTTGTGACCAGAGTCATGGAGAGAAGTGAGTTCACTGTGATTGACATATAAAATTAGGTATATATTTAAAGCACACCATTTTATACATTTTACCACATGTACAAGGTATGATCAAAAATGATAAATGTTTAAATCTTTAAAAATTTTACAATATAGGACACATTGCCATTAACCTCTCTCAACATTCTCCCCCTCAGTTTGAATACATTTACTGATTATTCTTGCCACGAGTGTCCTTAGCTGCACTGTCATGGCTGCCTCGATGCCTGAATCATTTCAGAACATTTATTTCTCGTGGTGAATTTGGGGTTTGAAAAAGAGCCAGAAGTAGCACAGCACCAGATCCAGGAAATAACGTGGATGAGCACAGACTCTAATGGTTTTATTTGACAAAAATTACTGTAAATGTTTGACTAATGGGGTGATCATAAAATATGGTAAACGCATACATCTAAAAAGTTATCGTAAAAGACACATTGCCTTTGGCTCTCTTGAAAATAGTCAAAATACTCTCCTTGCTTTGAACACATTTGTTCCATCATTCTTGGCAGTGTATCTTTTACTTTAATAAGTTGTAAAAATTAACTATTCACTGTATCTTTCAATCACTCCTTGTATAGTGTATTCCTTTGTAACTCATCACAGTCAAGATAATGAAGTATAAACACAGTGAATTTCAGAACAAATCAGAGATGTGATCATAAAATTATTTCAGATAGTACAGGTCAAAGCCCTGTTTCCTTCAGCCTTTGTCTCACAGGCAGGGACTATAAATGGTTTCCATTAATTTTTTTTACATGTCTTTCTAGAAATTTTTCTGTGTATGTGTACATATAACTTCTATTTGTAACTTCTTGTTTCTCTCCACAAAAATTGAGATCGTATTACCAGAAATGCTTGACAATGTGTACTTTAAATTTGGGAATTGACTTATTTCTGAGTTATTTCATATAAACCTTCCTTATTTTGTTTAGTGCTTGCATACATAGACTTCTGTCATATGAACGCACCATGCTTTATTTAGCTGGGGCTCGGATTTTAAATATAACCAAATCCTGGAGTTGACTTACGGATGGGGCTTAGTGTCTTGAGCATCCTTTGGCCGGAGGCCCACCGTGTGCTTGCTGTCTGTCCTTTCTGAAGAATGCTTTGCTTCGTCTAGGGCATACCAGTCTAGGAAGCAAGTAAAACCCCACTCCGGGAACTTTCTGTCTGGGTGTACTCCCAAGATTTCCATTTTCTCTGGCTGGGGAGCTAGTTCAGATTCTTGCAGCAATATGGGAAATGAAACAAGAAGGGACGGGGCAGAAAGACTTGGTGTGCCGCTCGCCTCCAGTGTGCCTGTCTCTTTCCTCATGGTACTTGGCTTGTAGCCCTGGAGTCCCTTCTGACTCAGGGCCCGGTCCCTTTGTTTACTGTGATCACCACACCTTGTTAGTTTGTTGAATGGAGTTGACTTGTGCCATCTTTTTTTTTTTTTTTCTCTGAAAAGCGAGAGAGGGAGGGAGACATCTGAGGAGGTCGGTGCGTTTTCAGAGGAGGATGCGTTGTGAGTTGAGTGCTGGAGCCCGGGGTGGGGGCGCCGCGGGCCTGTCATTGTCTGCGGGCTCTGCCTCGGCTGACGCGATGAGGAGTGGCAGCCCTGGCAGGGAGCCCTTCTGCCGCAGGCGCCACGAGGTACTCCCAGGCAGCACTGCTATTTTTAATGTAATTTGTTTGGGGGAGCTGGGTGTGAGCTCAAGCCATGCCCTTCCTTGCCCATCCAGATGGCAGAGTTGGCCACAGCTGCTGGGACTCGGGCTGCCAGTGGAGAGGTGCGGGGGGTGTTGGGCCCAGGGCTGGGGACCCCACCGGGGAAGATGGAGTGAGCTGTCTCCTGCCCATTTCTCCTGTTGACCCCTGTGTCCCAGAACAGACGGGGCTCCTGTTGGGGTGACAGAAGGAGCACAGGTCCTAGAGTGGGGACTGGCAGCGGCGAAGGCTTTTCTTTTCCTTTCTTTCCGTTTTAGTTTTTGTTTGGGGAGGGGAAGAGGCATTTGGGAGTAGGAGCTGACGTTCATGGCGTGCCTCTCCTGGGCCAGGAGTTGGGCTTGTGGACATGGTCTCATCTGATCCTCCAGAGCAGCCCTGGGTGCCATGGCTCACCGTCCACTGCCCAGTGGCGAGGCAGATTTCATGGGCAGGAAGTGCCAGTGCAGAGGGGAGGCCCCGGGCTCGCTGCACTGCTGTACTCCTGGAATGACTGAAGTCATTACAAACAGTTTTCATTTTTTTAACCAGTTTGCTAAATTTGCCTAGACACCCAAGCTTTCAAATAAGATTTTGGGGTTTATTTTTGAATGGATATTATAATCTTTGGCTGTGAGTGGGTGTCACGTCCTGGGAGGGGACCCATGTCCCCAGCAAGCCCCAAAGGATGCAACGGCAGGGAAGCCAGTGTCTGCCTCCTTCCAGGTGCCAGAAAGCACCCCTTTGTTCTGGGGCAGAACCTTCTCTTGCTCCACGAAGACCCCTGTTCCCCAGGATCCTTCCTTTCTGTTGTACGTGCCAGCTGCCCTCCGTTCTGGCTACATAATTGCAGCTGTCTCATTGGCACTGCTGATCCAGGCCGCAGTGGATTTGGGTGATCATGGGTCTCTGCTTTCTCTGTGCAGATGGCAGTGCAGGCTTCCGGCAGTAGGAGGCAGGTTTTGCTTTTCTTGTGTGTCCTCTTTCCACGCCAGGCCGGCGGCTCTGTCGTGCCTGGGGTCGTTTGTTTCCTCCTCTGCTATGAGCCAGGGCTCAAGAAGCTTCATCATAGACAGGGTTTTGGTTCTGTGGCCCAGGCGGCTCCTGTCCTCTTAAGAGCCACCCCTCAGTGCTTTCTAGGGTGCATGGAGTCAGCAGGAGGGGGAGACCCTTACAGTGCAGACCCTGATATATGTACTTCCCACTGCTTCATGTCTGCAGGCGCAAGGGTTAGGAAGAGGAGACCGGGATGGTAGCCAGTCCAGCCAAGCAGAGCTGCAGAGCAAGCAGTCCAAAGGCGAAGAGAGGTACAGTACAAGGGAGGTTGTCCTCAGAGAGCTGAGGGAGGGTGTGCCTTCAGGGTGGTGTGGGCGTGGTCAGAACCCCTGGCTTTGGTTGTTGGCATGGCTCAGTTTGCCCCCTGCCATAAGGTAGATGGTGAACAGGCTGGGAGGCTGTGCAAAGTGTGTGTGTGTCCTGTGATGCTGTGGGATGGGAATGTGAAGCACTGCTTGGCAGGAGCACACATGGCACTGTGGTCGCGCTGGGCTCTGCCTTCCTCGCTGGGTTGGGCTGGTTATGCTGTGTACACCTGGTGCTGGGCCAGGACTGAAGTAGCCCGTTCAAGGCCTGGGGAGTCATGCCGAGGGCTGCTAATGCACTCTGAGCTCAGAGATGAATGTGGCTGTGTATGTATGTGTTCCCTTCTGGGGCACCTAGCTTCTCAAGCCTGGGCCTATGAAGGGGGCAGGGCTGCCAGCCTGGAAGGGAGAGGACAGTGTCATCATCTTGGACTCGGGAAGGTCTCAGCATCCCTGCTTTCCTGATGCTACAGCCTCATCATTTTCTATATTCTGCGCACCCCAATCTGGTCTCTCTTTGTGTCTTTATTTTCCACTCGCTTCTTCCATTTCTCCCTAGCCATGGTGATGGTGAACTGTGGGAGTGGACATGCCTGTAGTGTGTCCACTTCTCACTACTACACAAGCCAGTGCAGCGCAGGGAGCTGGGAGCCCACCTTTAACCAGACAAAGACAGCTCTGGAGGCGATGTCTCCCTGCTTCCAAGGGCTGCTTCGCCCTGTGGCTCTCTGGGTTTGGAGCAGGGGCTGGGGTCTGGCTGGGCAGCAGGTGTTGACCTAGGGTCACGCTGCACCCCAAACCTTCTCCCGCTCTCCAGATGGAGGCTGACACTGCTGCTCTTGCTCACTAACCAGGTCGTCTCCTCCACATCTACCTGGGGAGCGGCCCCAGAGCCCCCTTCGTAGCCAGGCCACTGGGGAAGGGTCTCCAGAGACCCCTGAAGCGGGGGAGCCTGAGGAGGACTCCGTAGCCAGCCCCATCGTTCTGGTCTCCCTCCCGAGGTAAGGTGAGGGAGAAGTGCGCCGGGGTGGTGGCCCCGCCGTGTGTCCGAGTGTCTGCTCTGTGCTGAGGAGACGGGAGTGGGGTGGGCCTGCGGTGGAGGCTGGGGCCGGGCGGGTCTGCAGCTGAGGCAGCGACAGGAGCTGGGGATGAGGGACCCTGCTTCGTCCTCGTCCTCAGTCTCCAGCTGAACTCGGGGTAGCCAGCCTGAGTAGGGGAGCTTGAGGGCTCTTTACTCAAGATCGTCTTCTGTCCCCGTAGCCTGTCTGCCAGAGACTGGGACAGAGACTTTGCTGCCGCCCTGGCTGCTCCATTCTTTCCAGGAAGGCCCTCCCTCTCTGCCCCCTCCGCAGCACCTTCCCTGTCCGCAGTCTGGTCGCCCACACATGTCAGCTAGACCCGCGCTGTGCGCCAGGTCCAGAGGGGGAGCCGTGCAGACTCAGGGCCTGCTGAGACGGTCGAGAGGACCTTTCCAGCCCAGCCTGACCCGCAGCTCTGTGCACGTGTGCCAGTGCCTGTGTCCCTGGCAAGAGGAAGAGGCTGGCCGTAGGGTTCAGTGAGGTTCGGTCAGCAGCACCGCCGAGCACTTCCTCCAGAGCCCTCCTGGGGGTCTCAGCCGTCCTGCCTCCCTCGAGGGTGGTGTCCGGTCTTCAGTGCACACGACTCAGCAGGAAGCTGGGAGGGCAGTGGGAAGCTGAAGCCCTGAGGCAGGGACACGCTGGGCTTGTCCCTCTGGTCCCATTGTAGGTCTTTGACTCCGAACCGGTAGAGTAGAGGTCAAGCCTCTTGGCTTCCTATTGGGCCAAACACAGCTGCTTCTTTATTGCTCTCAAGGGAGCAGGCCTCAAGCCTAGCAGCTGCCTACGAGAAAGGCCAGGCTGAGGATCTGATCCCTGGGCAGGAAGAGACCGAGGAGCCCAAGGAGAAGGTGGCAGTCTGTGTCATCCCGCCAGTCTCTCCGGAGGTGTAAGGGCTGATTTTGTGTCTGTTCTTGTCCTCACTCTACATAGGTGTCGGGAGAGGCTGTCCTTGGGTGGTGGGAGGGGTTGCTCTAGAAGGTGGGGTGCAGGGGAGTTAGAGTGTGCAGACTTGAGAGCCCCCTGTGTCCGTCACCATCACTGATCCTTGCCTGCATTAGCTTAGATCCTGGGGCTCCTGGACAGGTGGCTAACGGGCACCCTCCTGGCTCATTAGCAGAAACCCAGTAAATCGTGTCCCTTTCACTGTTTTTCTCTTGCAAACGTTTTATCGAGGCACACAAGCATTGGTGATCTTTTGCACGTGTGCTAACACACAGCCACCACTCAGATCTGACTGAGGACGCTTCCCCCAAGTCCGCCCTCTTCAGGTCTCCACTCATGTGGCTTCTATCTGTACATTCGTTTTTCTTGTTCAGCATTTTTGTATAAATAGAATTATACAGTGTACAGAATATATCTTGTGTGTCTGGGATCAAAGCTCAGTATGTTTGGAAACTCTTCAGGTAAGGAAATGGAGACTCAGAATGCTGAGACTGGGCCAAGGTTGAAACACTAATTACAGAGTTAGGACTAGACTCACATCGCTACAGCCTCAGACTTTGGGCTTTTGCTTTGCAACCTTTTCTCTAGATGGAGAAAGGCAGGCGCCGGGATTTATGCATTTTTCCCTCTGTGAGAGAAAGGAACAAAGGCCTTGGAGGTGACTGTGGGCAGAAACAGGTTCCTGCACGGATGGCTCCCAGCAGGTGTCACCTTGAGCTGATGTGACATTGCAGGAGGTGTGAGGGGACAGGTAGCCACATGTTTCAGACAGCAGTGCATTGTATGATGAAACTGATTTGGGGGTCACGTGGCCCTCCCACGTCTCCTTGGTGGCTGTCACATGCAGAGCACGGTGCTCTCTGTGGTTCAGAGAAGAAAATCTAGGCAGAGGTCAGGGGCCCTTCCTCCGACCCTCACCTGGAGGAAGCCTGAGGCTCTGGTCCCTGCTGGCTGCCTTGGCTGGTTGGTCCCTGACTTGGTGCTTTCGTCCGTCCCAGTGATGCTACCTGGGCCGGGTCTCCAGACACTGTCCTTACCCTGCAGGCCTAAGCACATTGTCCCTCAGGAAGGGCCATCTGTTCCTTTCGTGAGTCTTCAGGCTCCATGACTTCCTATTAACTCATCTTCCTAGCCACCCAAGGCACTTCTTGGTTTTCGAGGTGTTATGGGGAACAGTTCTGTGCCTGACAGCTGATGAGGAGGGTTAGGAACAGGGTGCGGGTGAGAGAATGGCTAGAAGGCTGGGCCTGTCCTTTGTCTGTTCATGTCTTTTGTGAGTGCTGCAAAGAGATAAACGGGAAGTCAATTAAAACCCAGGGTCGAATGTGACAGAACATGTGACCCCTGTAATTTCCGATCCCAGCCTTAGTGGTAGTGAGGCCACTTCAGAATGTTCCTGGGGTCCCATTTCTCCTGCCTCCTACTTTCTCTCTCCTCCCTCCATGCCTTCCTACCTCCCTTCGCCTCACATGTCCACCGTGTCCCCAAGTCACTGCGTGGCCAGCCTGAATTCATTACACCCCACCTTCTCTTTGCTGTTCGCTGTTGGAAACTGGGTCTTACTAAGGCTGACACCTGAGGGGCTGGCCTAGAAATCAGACCTGCCTCTTCCTCTGGTGTCTTCAGCTTCCCGATCATCCCCTCGATCTTGCAACCATTGTTTGCTGTGCTGGACCTAAGTGAGGCACTGCGGATACCCCGGGGAGGCAGAAGAGGCCCAGTGAAAAACAGCCCCATTTGCCTCCCTGCCAGGCGCGCAAGTGAGCTCACTGGTGCACAGCCTGGGCACGCGCTGCCACACATCTGATCCCCCATCTTCCTGCAGCATCGGTCCCTGGGGCTCCACATAGCTGCACACTCCTCAAGGGAGACAGACATTAAGGTACCATCGCAGTGAAAAAAGATGTTTTCAGCCAAGGTTGGAAATGAGTTGGAGGGTTGATGAGGCGGAGAGCTGCGGGGGGAGGCTGTTTCTGAGGGCAGCGTTCTCCAAGGAGGTGACAGCCATGCCGCTGACAGCTGCATCAGTCGGACCGTCAGGGGACCGAGAGGAAGCCAGGATTCGGAAGGAGAGGACCTAGAGCCAGAAGCAGAAAAAAACTTGAAGGCATGGTTTGAGACTGATGCTCGTCTGGGTTCTGATTTTAGGAGAGGGAAGGACGGGTCTTGACAGTATTTCAGCTTCTTTTCTCTTCCTCTTTCCGGCATCAAGGGCTGCAGTGGGATTCCTAAGCCCTATTTTCTTGTGCTGTTGTGATCTGTTCCTGCCTGCTGCCTTCCATCTGCCGTGGTGTAGAGCTGCGGGGAGAAGGGGCTTGGAATCCCCAGCAGGAGGGACTAGCATCTCTGTTTGACTCTTGCTGGGTCCTCTTTGATTGGAGCTCTGCTCACACGTTCCTGCTGAAGTGGACTGAGCTACTGTGCCAGGCCACAGCAGCCCAAGCACCACATTTGCTAAGGCAAGTTTGTGTCTTGTGGCTTAGGGCCCGGAGTACAAGCATGGAATGGCCTTAAGAAAATCGCCTTGAAAGGTGAAACATTCTCCTGCTTAGGCTTTCACTGCTGGAAATTTTCTTTCACTTTGAGTATTCCTTGAAGAACTAGAAAACAATCAAAACAACAACCTTCATTATACAGTAGACATCTTGTAAACTAATGTCATTATTCTTTGCCACCAGCATCTTCATTTGGGTTAGCTCTGAATTTCTTTCACCAGTTTCCAAACACTGAATAAACTCTGCAGATGAAAACCCACTACTACTGGGGAAGCAGAGCATAGAACCCCTGTTGCACTTTTGGTACATTTTTGTCTCAGAAGGACCTCCTGCCTGGCTCTCTCAGTGGTGAGCGAGGGGAGTTTCCCATTCCCTGGACCTCCATAGGCTTTTCCCCCCACACCTGGAATTGAATCCAGAACACTGGCACTGAACTAGACCCACAGAACCTCAGCTGTTTTTTTTTTTTTTTGAGACAAAAAAAAAGGATTACAGATGTGAGCCGCCATGCCCGGCATTATGATATATGGTTACTGGGGATCGAACTTGGGACCTTGCACTTATGAGGCAGATACTGGAATAACTGAGGTAAATCCCTAGCCCAGCTTTTTTTTTTTTAATTAAAAAAAAATTTTTTTTTTAAATTTTGAGATAGGGTCTTGGTAAGTTGCCCCAGCCGGGATCAAACTTACGGTCCTCCTGCTTTCGCCTCTCTGAGTGCCCAGATTACAGAGTATGCCACTGTGCCTGGCCTCCAGGACTGTTGCAGACTGCGGGACCACTACTTTTCCTTGAGTTCATGTACATTGACCTCTGCTCAGTTTGGGACAGAGGGCAGTTTCTGGGGACTGTTCCAGATAGCGGGCATGAAATTCACAGAGCAAGCAGAACCCTAGTGGGGACATGGAAATAAGGCCCTGAGCCATGCGGGGGAAAAATCCACTGGGGACAGCACTTCACTCTCCCTGCTTTTGCCAACTCTTGAGCCAAGCTTCAGGGTTTGACCTCAGGCCGCAACCTACCAGCTGTGCTGAGAGCCTGCCTTGGGCTACCTTTCTCCTTGGACCCTTGGGCTTGCTCAGCCACAGTGGGCTTGTCCTCTAGAGCAGTTATCGCTGCATTTGTTTGCCTGCCCTGTGCGGCCTGAGTTGGGAATGTGACTCTGAGCCAAGACCCTCCGTTAGGATTCTCTGTGGGGTGTTTTGTGTCTTTCTGGAACTCAGTGTTGAAGGTGAACGGATAGTAACTTTGCAGTGATGAGCCGTTCCCTTCCTGCAGGCCATCCACAGAACCTGCAGGTCCGCTGACGCAGTTCTCAGAGCCTGCGCTAAAGGTCACAGAAGAGGCAGTGGCCCAGGAACTTGAAAAAGACTGGAGACAGCTGCTGGAATCAGGGCAAGAGAAGATGCAGCAGCTGCGGGAAAAGCTATGGCAAGAGGAGGAAGAGGAGGAAGAGGAAGAGGAGATGCTCCGGCTCCACCAGAGAAAGGAGAAGTCCCTTAGGTCCTTATCCTCCACTGTGGCCTGTTACCTTGGCTATAGAGGGCCCTGTGGATCGAGGGACACCCTTTTCCTGCCCTGGACACCACTGGGATGCCACATCCCCACCAAGGCCCCTCCTAGAAATAACCCAATAATTTCTGCTAATATCTCCTTTGTTACCTTTAGTTGCAAAGGAGACTGGGAAATGTGGTCTTTAGCTTCCTTAGGTGCTACAAAATAAAATCAGGGCTCTGTTAATGAGAAGAAAGGGTTTTGTTTATAAGAAAAAGTGTTCTACTAATAAGAAAAAAAGGAAAGACAGCCTATAGAAGAGGAAAAAAATTTCTGCCAGCTCTTTCTCAGAGGACTAAACTAATATCTAGAGTTTACAAAGAACTTAAAAAATTAGATCCCTTCAAAATGAAAGGCTGTAGCAAAGAATAGACTGGGGAACTGAATAGACAGTTCACGGAAGAAGAAATACAAGTGGCCAATAAATACATAAGGAAATGTTCAACATTGCTGCCCATTAGAGAAATGCAAATGAAAATAACATTGAGATTCCATCCTACCACAGAAAGACAATGTCATCAAGAAATAGAATAATAACAAACCTGGAGAGTCTTTATTGTTGATGGGATTGTAAACTAGTGCAAACACTATGAAAATCAGTGTGGAGATTCTTCAGAAAACTAAAACTAAAGCTAGAAATCCATTTGACCCAGCTATTCCCCTTCTATATCTTCCTGAAAGAGTGAGAGATGTCATATCATAGTGATATGTACACACCCATGTTTATGGCTGCACAATTATAATCCTGGAAGTAGCCTCTGTGGCCATCAACAAATACATGGATAAAGAAAAGACAAAGAGCATAATAAAAGAGATAATGGGAAGTAGGGAGATACGTCATTATCAAGTGGGAAGGAGAATCCAGAGATGGAGAGGGGGAAGGGAAAAGAGATTAAAAAAAGAAAAAAAGGGGCAAATGGATATTGAGAAGGTAAGTCCATGAGTAGTGAAGATGTTAAAGATATTTCATTTGCTTGGCACTTTGACTGATAATTTCTGTCCTTTAGACAACATCCAAGAATAGTAGAGAATTATTATTTTTAGATCATATGTAGCAAAATATATATACAACATTTATGTGTACTTTGGAGAAAATAGGATAGAAAACCAACACCTGAGCATTGAGAAGGCTAGGGGGCAGGTTCCCCCACGGGCCCACACAGGATCTGCAGACCCAGGGTCTGTCCTTCTGTCATGGCCCCTTGGGTCCCCTGCTAGGGAACGTCCCAAAGAATAGAACCTTGCCGTCATCGTCTTCTTCCAGAAAATGAAGGTTGAGGCTGAGCCTCACCCAAGCAGAGTGGTCTTGCATTGGCCATAAGCTTGAGGAGCAGAGACCTAGTGGGACCTTCTCTGCCCACCTGACTTGCCATCTCTCCCAGGCCATCCTTGTTTGGTTGACTGTTTCCTATTTCCCATCCTTGAACCCTAGGGATCTTCCAAGACCCATCTAAGTTTGTGAACAGTGGCATCCTGAAAGCGTCTGATCAGGGCCTGGAGCATGGTGGATGCTCGAATAATGGTAGCATTTGTTTTATTTCTGGTTGAAACTTTTTAGTTCCAGCCGGTGCTGACTATGTGATTTCTGAGTAGGGCCTTACCTGGTTCTCTTTGAAGGAGTTCAGCAAGAGAACCCTGTTTCTTTACCCTAGAGGTTTTCTGCAGGATAGGGCTTCCTCCTGTCTGCTGGGAAACTTTCTCTGGGTTGAAGATTCTGGAAGCTATAGCGGATCCCATAGCGAATATTTCTTGAATGAGAAGGCAGGCAGAAAAAGACAGGCAGGCACTGGACTTCACTGCTAATGTGCCTACCATTTTTAACATGCTGTGTTGCTCTGTGTAAATTTAGCTATGGAAGAAAAAGAGAAAATTTCTTGGGGATCTAGAAGAAAGGATTTTTGCTGAGCTCAAATTCCCTCACATAATGGAAGAGATTGCTAGTGTTGATAACTTGAAATAGGAAACAATCCTAAATCATTTTTAGGTTTTTGAATTCACTGGGGAGCTTTTAAAAGAGATTGTGTTCTTAGGTCTGAATTCCCTGAGTGTACAGTGTGTGTCCTTTGGTGCTGTGGCCGCATGGGGAGCTACTCAAAAACGATGTGGTTTGTGTGCTCAGGGTGAAATGGTGGTCATTAGTCTGTAGTAGACACCTTTCATGGATTGTCAGGGCTTGCTTACAGTTTGGGGATGCAGAGGCCAAGAGGCAAGGAAGAGTGTGGAGGGACTTAGGGTTGATGACACCTCTGATGCTCCTAGGACAGTATCTCTGGGTGCGTGTGTAGAAGAATCGGATCCAGAGTCAGGTCTGGGTGAAGGCTGTAGCCTTCTGGGTGAATGCTATACTCAGGTCAAACCTGGAAGTAGAAGGAATTTATGAAGAGACTCTGTACTGGACCCAAATAGCCTGACTTCTCTTTCCTGTGGCAAAGTGCAGTGGGGTTCATGGCCATAGGAAGCAGTATTGGGCGGCACCATGGACGCAGAGGCCGAGGGTAGACTCCTCTTTAAGACTGGGATACTGGGGGCCGGAGGGTTAGCTCAGTGGTTCCTGCGCCTGCCTCACAAGTGCAAGGTCCTGAGTTTGATCCCCGGAAACCACATACAATGCTGGGCGTGGTGACTCAGGCCCACCAGCCATCAACACCGCATACCACAGTGCCAGGCGTGGTGGCTCACGCCTGTGATCCCAGCCCTCAGGAGGCAGAGACAGGAGGATTGCTGAGTTCGAGGCTTGCCTGGGCTACATAGTGAGCCCAGAGCCAGCCTGAACTACAAAGCGAGACCCTGTCTCAAGAAAAAAAAAAAAAAGACTGGGTTACTGTGCGACTCTTGAAGGCTGAGAGGAAGGGCATATGGAGAGAGCAAGAAATACCTCTGTGGTTCCCTCTGACTGACTTGCCTTTCTTTTCCTGCTCAGTTCCCTGAAGGAGCAGCTGCAGAAAGCCACCGAGGAGGAGGAAGCTCGGATGAAGGAGGAGGAGGGCCGGAGGCTGTCCCAGGTCCAGTCTAGCGCAGAAGCAGATGAGGGACGGATCAGGTGAGTGCCCGCTGGGGGCCGCGCAGCCCCATGGCGGTGACACCCCAGAGCCTGTCCTCATCCTGTCCTCTGCCCAGAGCCGAGCAGCAGGCCACCCTGGAGAGGCTGAGAGAAGAGTTTGAGGCCCTGCAAGAGGCCGAGAGGGCCAGTTTGGAACAGAAAAGCAGGCGGACGCTTGAGCAACTCAGGAAAGAGCTGGAGGCCTCGGAGGAGCGAACATGGGCTGCCTTGAAGCGTGAGAAGGAGGAGGCTTTGCGGCGACTGCGGGAGCAGCTGGAAAGGGAGAGGAAAGAGGTGAGTGAGTCAGAGGGATCCCGGTCTTCTTCCGCTCTGGGCTGTCTGGGCGGGACTGAGGCAGGGAGGGCAAGGGCGCACCTGGGTGAGTGTCACCCTGGGATCTGGCGGTTACCAGGCACAGTGGTGTCATGTGCAGCAGTAGCCCTGAGAAACGAGCTGATTGGGCCTGCTACCCTTTGTGAACCCGACTTAGCTCTTGGCAGGGGCTGGCCCTGGCCCCCTTGGCCCAGCAGAAGAGGCAGCAGGCGTCCAGCGGCCCTCTAGGGTCCAGCCGGACCCGAAGGAGCCATCAGAGGCTCGTGAGGGAAGGTCCTGTACTCTGGGAAGGTCTCTCAACTGACGGGGTATCAGCCAGCCCGAAGAACTCGAGAAGAGGGCCTCTTGCCCGGCCTCTGTTCCTCTGGCCTTGGCATGAGAGGCCACCATCTTGGAAGGGGCTCTCTCCTCTGTCCTCTCCTCACCGTCAAGCGCGCTGGTCCGCCTCCAGGGTGGACACCCAGGTGCCCCGGAGGGCACGCAGAGGTCAGGGGGGAGTGTGACCCATTAGACATGGAAGAGCTGCAGCAAGGTGAGGGGTTGCCACTGCAGGGGTTCAGCGCGGGCCTGCCATGCTCCGGGCTCCCCGGCTCGGTCTTGTTCCCAGTCACATCATCCCCCGTGGCTAACCCAGAGGCCAGGCATGACAGCGGGACCCGAGGCCTGTCGGAGCAGCGCTCTGCTCTGGCCTTCGCCTTCTGTCCTTTTGCCAGTTGTGGTCCCTAAGGGACTGAGCTATTTCAAAGGAACAGCAGTGTGCTGTGATGTCGCTTAGTCCCTTAGCTGGGGAGGTTGGGGTGGTCTTCCTGACCTCACCTCCCTGTGGCCATTATCTGGGCAGCGTCCTGGCCCTGCGTCCCTCACAGGCCTTTGCTGCTCCCCAGGCGGTGGCGGCGCTGGAGAGGCAGCACAGTGCGGAGCTGGAGCGGCTCTGCTCCTCACTGGAGGCCCAGCACCGGGAGGTAAGGCAGGGCCGAGGGCGGCACCTGCACACCCCAGGACCCCTGCATGCTGGTCCACAGAGGAGCTGCCCATCCCCGCCACAAGGGCACGAGCCTCCGCCTCCTTCCAGGCCCCTAGGATTGGCACAGGGGTCCTGAGAGCGGGCCCTCAAAGAGAGGCTCTACATGTCCCTGAGCACCACACTGGCACCTCCTCAGGTGGTCTCTGGCCTCCAGAAGAAGATAGAGGGAGCTCAGCAGAAAGAGGCCGCCGAGCTTCCGGAGAGCCTTGGGTGGGCAGAGCACAGAGCTCACCAGAAGGCTCACCAGGTGACTGAGTACGCGCAGGAGGTGAGTACTGGTGCCGTCCTGGCCTGGGTGCTGTCCACTCTGGTTGCTTGGCTCAACGGTGGTTTGCACTTGGTTGTTTTTGCACCTACCTCGCCACAGGGCCAGGTTCTCCCGTGCCCAGGACCTGGTGCTGCATCTGGCGGGAAGATGTGTGGTGCGGGCGGGCACGTGGGAAGGTGCCCAGTGCTGCATCCCTGCCGTGCGTTGCAGCTCAGCAGCCTCCTGCGGGAGAAGCGCCAGGAGGTAGAAAGGGAGCATGAGAGAAAGCTGGACAAGATGAAGGAGGAGCACTGGCAAGCCGTGGCCGAGGCCCGAGAGCGGTATGAAGCCGAGGTAGTTTGACCGCACCCTTCCCCTCCCCCTCTCCAGCCAGCCCTGTTGGCAGGAAGCAGCCACCTGTGGTCAGGGACCGTGGGGGTCGGCAGCCTGCTGCGCTCAGGCAGGCTACACTCTCTTCTGAGATAGTGGCTGACGTAGTGGGCTCGCACTGTGTGCCAGGCGCTGTGCTAAGCCCTTTATCTATCTCAACCCTGTGAGTCCTTAAAACAGCCTTGGGAAGCATATGCTGTGATTATCTCACTTTTAAAGAACAGCACGCTCAGTCTTGGAGAGTTCAGGTCACACTACTAATTAGTAAGCGAACGAGGACTCCAGCACAGCCCTCTGACTCCAAACCCTCAGTTTTGGTCATTCCAGCAGCAGCCCACCAGGGACACCAAGAAATACATTAGCAAGAACCAAACAATATTCTGATATTATTGGTCTATCTTCATCTTTGACCGAACATTGAGTTACTCGAGTGAACACTAACTGGCTTGGTTTGCTCATGTTGGGGCTGGATAGTGGGCAAGACCTTAGCCCAGCTGGGCCCATGGGGGACTTTAGGTTTCCACTCCAAGAGCAAAATCCGCACCCTAGACTGCAGCCCTCTGGGGCGGAGATGATGGTCCTGTGACAGAATTCGGCCTCCCGCTCCCCAAGCCCATTCTGACCCTGCCAAGGACCAGTGATGATGGAGTAATGAATTCTCTTCCCTTCAAGAGGAAGAGTTGTATGCAGTGCTGGAAAGGGCCTTCCTTCGTGGTGCCTGGCTTGCTTTGCTGGTGTTGGGGGCAGGCAGGCTCCCTGGGGCTGGGACTGAGAGCTGGCTGTGGGGCGCAGGTAGGGACCGACCCGAGGATGAACGGGTGGAGGAGACTGATTTGTGAAGTAGCAGGAGCCCCGGAGGTGCCTGTCACAGCTCCGCACACTCGTACAGGAGAGGAAGCAGCGGGCCGACCTCCTGGGACACCTCACGGCGGAGCTGGAGCGGGTGCGGAGGGCGCACGAGCGAGAACTGGAGGCGGCGAGGCAGGAGCAGGAGCAGCAGCTCGAGGGCCTGCGGCATCGGCACCGGGAGCAGGTGGAGCTGGGGGCGCCGCTTGTACAGTCTGTGCAGGGCGGGGTGCTGGGAGCCGAAGGCTGGCTGGGTCCCTCCAGCTTCAAGAGTGAGGGTCTTCCTCTGCCCATATTATTTTTTTATATGGCTACTAGAGAAATATTTTTATTAGATTTTTAGCTTATACTCTGTTTCTTTCATCGTACTTTATTATTATTATTTTTTTTTGCCGTACTGGGGATCAAATTTAGGATCTTGTACGTATGAGGCAGGAGCGGTGCCACTAAGCTAAATCCCTGGCTATATTGTGTTTTTTTTTTTTTTTTTTTTTTTTTTTTTTCTTGAGACAGGGTCTCGTTTTAAGTTCAGGCTGGCCCTGAGCTCATTAGGTAGCCTGAACACACAAACACACAGCAATCCTTCTACTGCTTCCTCCCGAGTGCTGGGATTACAGGCATGAGCCGCCATGCCCAGCATTGTGGTATGTGGTACTGATTGCTGGGATTACAGGCATGAGTCACCATACCTGGCATTGTGGTATGTGGTTACCAGGGATTGAACTCCGGGACCTTGTGCGTGCAAGGCAGACACTGGAACCACTGAACTAAATCCCTGGCCCTATACTGTGTTTTTTGACACAACATCTTGCTATGTAGTTCAGACTGGCTTTGAACTCAGTGTGTAGCCCAGGCTGGTCTTGAGCTTGCAGGTCTTCTTGCTTTGGCCTTAAGGGCAATGATTACAGGTGTATACTACATATCTGGCTGTGTCTGCCCATATTGAAGCCTCTTTACTTCTGTTTTCTGGGCCAAGGAAAATGCTCAGGATTTTAAGATGAAGTTAGCCCTGTTAGGCTTGGTTTTGCACGTCTGTCTCTGCTTGTCCCTACTGAGACTCAGTGTGTGGTCCATTCCTGAGAGGCAGCACAGGGACACAGGAAGCCGGCCTGAGTCTAGCCGAGAGGCTGCAGCGTGGTATGGTGGGCTTGGGCACCTTACCTTTACGCCCTTTGTACACTTACATCCTCTCTCCACTATACTCCTGGACAGAAAAGGAAACTCCAAGACTTAGAGGTGGAACTTGAAGCCAGAACTAAAGGTGTCAAGGCCAAAATGGCTCAGCTAGATGCCCAGGTGAGGGGCTTGGGGAGGAGGATGGGTCTGCAGAGGTCCTGAAGGGCCATGGGGTCCTCTTCCTCAGGGGAGGGCAGGCCCTACCCCTCCTGTCTGGGGTCTGCAGGACTCCTGTCCCCCCCCCCCCCCAGGAGGAGACTGTGTGGAAGGAAAAGCAGCAGTTGCTTGACGTACAGAGGCAGGTTGCTTTGGAGAGTGAGGTTGGTCTCCCTCTCTTGTCCTCCTTCCTTTGTTTTCCTTTTACCCTTCCAGGCCCTGTTTTGTTCACCTGCTGTGTGTAAGGTGGTGGGATCCAGCCGGTGTGGACTGTGTGGGGGGCTGGGAGTGTTCAGACTCCTGACCCAGAGACCTGAGAGGCTTCGAGGCTCTGACTTCCCTGGTCACGTCTTTTCTGGCTTCTGCTCTCAAGGGCTACCTGCATCCTGTTTTCTCCCTGCTGTGTCTCCAGGAAGCTACAGCCACTCGTCAGTACCTGGAAGAGGCAAAGAAGGAGCACAGCCACATGGTGGAGTCCAAGAGGCAGCTCCAGAAGATTCTGGATGAGCTTCAGGCCCGCAAGCTGGAGCTGCAGTCCGAAGTGGACCTGCTGCAGGCACAGAGTCAGCAGCTGCAGAGACGCATCAGGTGATGTGGGCACCTGCACCCGGCCACCGGCCAGTTCCCTCCTGCTTGTCCTTGGCTGCTGCTGCTCTCGGGCCCCGTCTCATCAGGGCCCAGGTAATAGGGAGAGGTGGAAGCCAACTTGGATATGTGTCTGCTGCATTTTGTTAGGCAGGAGCATGTTGAGATTGTGACGAGCAGGATCCCTGGTTCCACTGTTTATGTCTCCATCCTGCCTGGGACTTTGATAGAAACAAGGGCCTGGAAAAGGTCTTGACAGTGGGCTGCCTGGCCTGCTTCATGGTGTGACTCTGTCTCATATCCCACCTCTCTCTCCCTTTCTTACTACAGCAGACTGGAGGCTGAAGTTCAGAGGAAGCAGACCATTCTGAAAGAGCTGGTGGTTGAGGAGAACGATTCTTCCACACATTCTGAGTCAGATCTCCACATTGAGGACCTGAAGAAGTCACGTGGGACAGTGAGCTGGGGCCTGGGGAGGGGAAGAGCAGCAGGAGAGCCGCCATCAGGAGGGGCCTGACTCTGCTCTGTTTGGACCTGACCTCCTTTCCTTGGTCCTGGCCTCTGGCCATCTCCACCAGTCACATGGTACCTATAGGTGAAGAGTGCTGACAGCTGGCAGAGCCATTTCCTTGCCTGGGCACTGGGAGGGGCTTCAGGATCTCTTGAGCCTGCAAGGTATCAGCTTTTGTTGCACTCAGTGGGTCTTTTCTCATGCGTTCACAGAACCAGACCCAAGAGGTACCATGCCCTTCCTCCCAGAGCAAAGAGGAGAGCATCTTGTCCTCAGACAGGTGAGTCTGTATGTCCCGCCTGATTTCAGCTTGAGGGGACCATGAAGGGGTGCACGAGAGCTTGTGTCACAGAGCTGAAGTGACAGTGACTGCCAGTGGGGTGTGGTTCAGGGGAAGGCCCAGGGATGGAGGAATCTTCTCTGCCAAGCCAAGAAGCAGCCCACTGTGACCCTTGACATGATGTGCTGGCATCTGCTGACTTCTAGTTAGGATCAGACCGCTGGGAGCGTCTGGCCATCTGCTCGCAGGCTCCAGGCACATTCCTTTGAAAATCCGAGTGGAGGGGCTGTTGGTCCCACACGCCACATTCTAGGTATTTAACGGTGATGCCCTTGCACACTGCCTGGCTACCGCTCAGCAGCTCCTGTGTGTGGCTCTCTGAGAAAGTGGCCACGGGTCCCAGACCACGGTCCTTGAACTTCTTTTTTTTTTGAGACAGGGTCTTGCTTTGTAGTTCAGGCTGGCCCTGAGCTCACTATGGAGCCTGGGCAAACCTGGAACTCAGCAATCCTCCTGTCTCTGCCTCCCGAGTGCTGGGATGACAGGCATGAGCCATCATGCCCAGCACTGTGGTATGTGGTATTGATTGCTGGTGGGCGTGAGTCACCACGCCCAGCATTGTATATGGTTACTGGAGATTGAACTTGGGACCACTGTGCTTGGGAGGCAGGTGCCGGAACCACCGAGCCAAATCTCTGGCCCCAGGGTCCTGGAACTTTTGTCTCTGCTTGTCCACTTTCTTTCCGTGCCTGTGCTGCAGTGTCCGGCACTACCTCTCTGCTGAAGGGATGGCTGTTCGTAGTGCCAAGGAGTTTCTGGTGCGACAGACTCGCTCCATGAGGAGACGGCAGACAGCCCTGAGAGCTGCCCAGAAGCACTGGCGCCGTGAGCTGGCCAGTGCCCAGGAGGAAGCTGATGACCCAGTGGGCACCAGGACCCTAGAAGATGTGTGCAAAAACCTGGAAGAGGTCAGAGCTGGGAGGAAAACTGCCAGCCCGGGAGGCCTACGGGTGCCAGTGAGACCTTGGCCTTAGGCTCTCCTTTGCTAATCATCCTGGGGACTCCGGAGGCAGGGGGGGAGGCCAGTTTAGCCCTGGGGTCACTTTCATTTACATGGCAGTGTAGCATGTGTAAACAGATTTCTCCAATCTAAATTATTTGACCGTCACACGAGCTGTATATATAATATACAAGGTAGTACAGACCGAAAATCCTTTCAACTAGTAAAGACTATGCAAGTATTCTAGAATCTGTAAAATTCCAAGATTGGAAGCACTTCTGTTTCCAAGTATTTTGTATACAGATACTTTGTATTATTACTCTCATTTTCTACGTAGAAGAATATGACTAAGGTTTAAAACTTTTCAAGTCCCATGCTCTGCTTTTCCATTGTGTGATTCTAAACACTGAATCATCAATGGAAGCCTTTTGGACACAGGTTAAAAATGGAGTTACTGGGCTGGAGATTTAGCTCAGTGGTTCCGGCGCCTGCCTCGCAAGCACAAGGTCCTGAGTTCGATCCCCGGTAACCACATACAATGCTGGGTGTGGAGATTCACGCCCACCAGCAATCAATACCACATACCACAGTGCCTTTGGTGGCTCAAGCCTGTAATCCCAGCACTCGGGAGGCAGAGACAGGAGGATTGCTGAGTTCGAGGCTTGCCTGGGCTCCATAGTGAGCTCAGAGCCAGCCTGAACTACAAAGCGAGACCCTATCTCAAAAAAAAAAAAAAAAAAATGGAGTTACTTCTCTGGTTGGCCTCTCTGAGAATTTAATTTGTAGTGATAAGGGCTGTTAGCTGGTGTCTCAGATCTTTGCACCTACAGGGGTCCTGGCAGGGTGGATCATACCTGGGCCTTCGAATTCTGATGGTGCAAGAATAGTTGAGGGCAGGCTGAAGAGTTAGCTCAGTGGTTCCGGCACCTGCCTCACAAGTGCAAGGTCCTGAGTCCGATCCCCGGTAACCACATATAATGCTGGGCGTGGTGAGTCACACCCACCAACAATCAACACCGCATACCACAATGCAGGACATGGTGGCTCACGCCTGTAATCCCAGCACTCGGGAGGCAGAGACAGGAGGATTGCTGAGTTCGCGGTGGCTTGCCTGGGCACCATAGTGAGCTCAGGGCCAGCCTGAACTACAAAGCGAGACCCTGTCTCAAAAAAAAAAAAAAAAAGAATAGTTGAGGGCGCGTAGCCTTGCGGTCTGCACACCTGGCTTCCTGGGGCTGGGCACGTGCTTCCTCCAGGCTCTCCGTACTGCCCCACAGGAAGGTGCTGCTGATGATGTTGGTAGATATTTGGAGCAGTGATGACAGTAACAGTAACCATTTGGGAATATACTAGATGTAGGCGAGGTCTTCAGCATATTCCACACTTGTCTCATGTAATTCTTTCAACCTAATGAGGGCAGTGTATTTTTCTCTCAGATGAGTAGCTAGACAGAAGTAATTTCTTCGCAAGCCAGGGCTCTGGCATCTGTGTGGTTGGTCATTTTCCCTCCGCTGCCCTCCTGGTTGTAGGGAACCAGGCATTTGGATGAGAGGAAGTCAGCCATGCATAAGGGCCACGACCTGCTGAAGAAGAAAGAGGAGAGGCTGAACCACTTGGAGTCCTCTCTTCAGGAAGAGGTGTCTCCTGGGGCCCGCAGTCCAGTGTGGGGAGCCGTTCGCTCCTGTCCCTGGGATTGGTTGGGCTCCTCGCTCCTGGATTAGGGGGAGGCAGGTCTCTAGGAGGCAGGTTTGGGTGCTGGCTCTGGGCTCCTGGCTGGTGAACATGCCTGTGTCTCTTGCTGTTTGCCAAACATGTGTGGGTTTAGATGGTCCTGAGCAGCCCTGGAGCCTCTGTGAAGGGTCAGAAAAGGAGAATTATCTCTTCCTTTCCCTGCCTGGTTCTGAAGAGAGGTGTGACCAGCGTGTGAGAGTAGACCCGGGTCACAGGGTCCTCTCTTTCCCTGGGGCCATATATATTTTGCCTCGCATTCCAGGGGCATGGATGTGGCATGGGTGAAGCCCAGCTGGGGAGACACTGCAGAGACAGTGTGTGGGAGAGCAGTGGGCTTCACCCAGTCCCGGTGGCCCTGTGACCTGCATAACCAGCAGCAGGGCTCTCAGCCTTACCTCCTCCTGAGGCAGACTGTGCGGTGCCCCTCTCCCAGGTGCCCGGCGGAGCGCTAGGCCCCAGAGCCAGGCACCAAGGCCGCAGCCCCACTTACCACAGTGGCACACAGGAAGGGACGGTACTGATGGCTGCTCCTACCACCCATCAGGCCTCAGATGAGGACGTTCCGAAAGGGGGCTCTGCCAAGAAGGTGGTCACCTTCGACCTCAGTGACACAGAAGACCTGAGCAGTGAAAGCTCCACGTCCTCCCCGCTGCCTTGTGGTGAGTGGTGGCAGCAGTGGGGAAGGGAGGGAGGGAACAGTGAGGGGAAGCTCACAGTGTCTGTGAAGAGAGCTGAGAGCTGAGGGCCCAGCCACAGTCCCCTTCCCTCAGCCCGCGAGGCAGATAGTGTCTGGACGAGGTACTTTGTAAATGGTGGGGACTAGTGAAGCCCATCTGGTCTGCGGTACCCAGTGCCGAAGGGAAACAGATGCCTTCTGGATGCTGGTAAGTGTCTCGGTAGCCTTTTCTCTCCTGTGCCTCTGGGGAGGCCATCTACACCCTGCTGCTCTGACTGTCCATGTCATGAGGCGGAAGGGAAGCCAGTGGGGGCTGTAGTGCCAGCTGGGTCTGGAATGTGCCACAGCCTCGAAGTTGGGTATTTCTCCCCCAGCTTCCCCAGCCCTCGAGCCGAGGCCCCCCTCTCTCTCTCCTTTCAGTCACCTCGACCCCAAGCCCCACCTTCCCCAACAAGATCCATTACCTGAGCAGTTCCCTGCAGCGGATCAGCAGCGAGCTAAATGGCGTCCTCAGCGTGCTGGGCAGCCTCAGCGCTCAGCCCCTGCCGCCACTCTTCACCGCCCCGTCACTCTCCAAGAGCACCTCCGTTCCCGCCTTCTCCTCCCTGAACAAGGGCTCAGGCTCCCCGCCTGCTGCGTCCACGTCTGCTCAGTGGGCCTGCGACGTGGGGCTGCGCCTCAGGCCCCCCTCCTCCGTGGCTCAAACAGTGGACGACTTCCTGCTAGAGAAGTGGCGCAAGTATTTTCCCTGTAAGCCTCCTTCTGGGCCCAGGCTGAGCCGTCTTCCTTCCTTCTCTTCTACCTTCTTCTCCTTTTTGTCTTTCCTTCTTCCTAGCTCTTTCCCCTGCCCCCAGCTTTGGTCCTTTGCTCTTGGTGGTGGCCCTGAAGCTGGAGGCTGTAGAATGGCTTCCACAGAGCCTGGCCTGCCTGGGGCCTGGACTCTGGAGTTGAGCATAACCTAAAAGGTTGTCATCATTGTCAGGATGACTTATCATTTTTTTAAAAATAAATTTTATTTTATCCCATTTCCCCCCTGGAACCCCCTCCCTTTCCTATGTTCAAAAGTTTTGTTTCCATTATAATGACTACCATCATGGGCTGGAGATTTAGCTCAGTGGTTCTGGTGCCTGCTTTGCAAGCACAAGGTCCTGAGTTCAATCCTGGTAACCACATACAATGCTGGACGTGGAGACTCATGCCCACCAGCAATCAACACCACATACCACAGTGCCGGGCGTGGTGGCTCACGCCTGTCATCCCAGCACTCGGGAGGCAGAGGCAGGAGGATTGCTGAGTTCGAGGCTTGCCTGGGCTCCATATGAGCTCAGGGCCAGCCTGAACTACAAAGCGAGACTCTGTCTCAAAAAAAAAAAAAAAATGACTACCATCGTGTGCAGTCGTTACGGGCTAGGCATTTTATATATGTGTGTATGTTTTCATTTGGTCCATATAATAATGTTCTGTGGTGGTATTATTTATCCCCATTCTACAAATGAGTGAGGAGAGACTCAGTGAGGTTAAGTAATATGCCTCAGAGTATACACTTGAGTGAGTCTAGACCCTGGGATTGACGTTGGGTTTTGACTCCGCGTCTCAGACTTGAAGATTCTGCTCATGACACCTTGACCACGTGGCTTCCCCTTCCCCTGGGCCCGTTGGCCTTCTTGGTGTTGTAGTCATGCTGAGGAATATGAGAAGCCATAAAGTCATAAAAACATAATAAAAAGCAAAAATTTAAAAAAACCCCTTTGTTTCTGCCCCAAACCCAAATATTTCTCAACTCAAATTGAAAAATAAGTTAAGTTTTAAGGAGAAAATAAAATAGGATGGTTCCTGTCTCTCGCCCGTCTCTCACCTCCAGCCACGGAGATTTTCCCTGCTTTTGTGTTCACCCTAAGGGTGCTGCTTTCCGTCTACTCCGGTGTGGGCAGGAGGTGCCGGGGAGCAGCGAGAGAGCGGCTGCGTGCTGGTCTGGCTCAGCCAATTCCCTGCTGTCTCTGAACTGTTGCCCCACTTTTCCAGCTGGCATCCCCTTGCTCAGCAGCTTCCCTGTCCCCCTGGAGAACAGGCTGGGCTATATGTCTGCCAGGTAAGCCCGCTTGGGTCGGGTGGGACAGTCAGGCTGCCCGCTGTGGGCCCTGGGGAGGTAGCACCTCAGAGAGGGACAGACCTCAGAGTCCCGTCGCCCCGGGCGGTCAGGCGCTTTCCCAGGCTCCGCAGCGCCCCTCCCTGTACTGCCAAGGTTGGGGCAGGGTGGTTGGGCTGGGCATACCCAGCCGGCCTCATGAGGAAGCTGCCCTTGGCACCTGTTGGGGGAACTCAGCCCACGGAGGGGCCACGCGTCCTGCCCACCCTGTGGCCCTCGCAGCCCTGGAATTGGGAGTTTGGCCTTTGTCTTTGCTGTTGAGCTCTTTCTTTGTCTGCTTCCTGCATATCTCTTCTTCTGAGTCTTGCTGAGCAACATCTGGCGTGAGAGGGACACCCCATAGGGGTGACAGACGGGCAATTATTTAAACCTGTTATTAATTTCCCATTCATCTTACTCCTTGCCAAATACCGCCCCGCCAAGCCCCGGCCATCCCTTTAGCCCAACTTGGGTGCTGAGGGCCGGCAGTGTTGGGGTTGGTGGAGGGAGCTTCTCGCTGCTGAGATTGGCTGGGACAGGCAGAGGGGCGGCTCTGAGTGGCTTTCTCTCCGCAAGGGCAGTGTTGAGTTGCTGTAAGATACGAAAAAGACCACAGCTGGTGTGGAGAGGGAGGGAGGAGGTGGCACGATGGCCGCCAGTTGGCTTTGCCAGCATCCCCTTCCGAGGGCCCTGCCTGCTCTCCTCCCTCGCCCTGCCTCCCCACGCCCTCTCTCTCCTTCCCTTTCCCAGTGAGCAGCTCCGCCTCCTGCAGCGGCCCCATTCCCGAGTCCCCGAGGTGGGCGGCAGCAGCATCGAGAGCATGATCGAGGCCAACCGCAAGTGGCTAGACCGTTTCAAGAATGACCCCAAAGTGTATCCTTTTAGCTGGTCCCCAAGCCCATCTCCGCTGGCAGCAGCTGGCTGCCTGGCTGAGCTCGGCTGCAGGGCCTCCGCTGGGCCTGTGACCCCTTCTTGGCTTCCACCCGGATACGCTTGGCTGCCCAGAGTTTCCTTCACCTCGAGACCAGACACCTCTTCTCCTCGGTGCCCAAGCCAGCGGCCGCTTCAGACCTGATGCACCTGGGCCTGGATGAGAACAACAGACTGAAGGTGTATCGCTCCTGAGCCCCGCGGTGGGCTCGGCAGCTGGCTCCTGCCCCGACAAGTGCCTGAACCGCTGCCTGCACTTTATCCCGACAGAGCCCGCTCCTGCCCTCTGTTGCGCCCCACGCAGGACTTGGAGGGACCGGGAGGGTCTGGACATGGGTGGAGAGGCTGGGATGAGGTGAAGAGTCAGCCACACTCTTCTGTGACCAAGAACTCGATCTCGGGCTGAAATGCTGGACTTGGCAGCACTGAGGAGACCTGGTCACCGAGGAGCCTCAGGGACTGGGGCGCCTTTGGGAGGAAGGGTGGCGCTCACAGAGCTGCCGCAGAGGCCAGAGGAGTCCCTGCGGAGGCGAACTGGTCCCAGGGACCGTGAGGGACCTGCTGGGCTCTACTCGCCGGGCGAAGCCTCCCAGTATGATTGTGCCCTGGGACCCGGCTCTTCTGGGCTGCCCTCTGTCTAACACCCCAGCCTTGTGGAGATCACGTCCTTTCTTTTTAATTTCCTCTGGAATGTCTCCTTTCAGGGGCATTCCATCTTTCCTTTTGAGTGTCTCAGGACTGGGCCTAGCTGTGCAGAGTCCTGCTGGGAGTTGGAGGCTGGCCCCACGATGTTTGGCCTGTCCCGCTCTGCCAGTACCGTGCTTTCCTCAGGGCTGTCGGGAGCACCCCCCCCCCGACTCCTCTCAGCTCGTATCTCAGGTCTCATGCCCACTTCTCCAGGAGCCACAAGCCACAAGGAGGGTGGGCAGCTTCTGCTCTCGTCGCACTTTTTCTCTTCTCAGAACACTTGGGTGCAATCATGGCCTTATTTTCGTCTATCTTTTCCACCTCTGCCACCCCTTTCTGATCCCAGAGCTTGGCATGAAGGCTAGGCTAGTGCCTGGCATGGTCAGGGTAGGGTCTTGTACCAAGTGAAGCTGCCACTCTGCCGGCACAGCTTCCTGAAGACCCACTGCCCCTGCCCATTCTCGGAATCTTTGCAGGGCTGCAGGGAATGTTGTCTGACATCCATTCTGTCGTTTAAACGAAATGCCCCAGTTTTTAATCTTGGAAGCTGCAGCGCTGCCCTTGCTTCCCCAGCCCGTGGAAACCAGCCGTCAGTGTCCCGTCACTCATTTCTCTGCCGTGGGAGAAGACCTGAAGATCCAGTGGCTTTTTTACTTCCTACGGTATTTTCTAGGTAGCACACAGAAAGTCTTTTATCATTTGACTCAGTCGGTATGCTTTGGGAATAGCTCATGTGACGTGACCACCTCTGGTGACAATCCTGTTTTCTGCATCAATTAAATCTTTGCCAGTCCATTTTCTACAAGGCAGTTGTGTGGCCGTGTCTCCTCTTTGGAGGCTTTTGCCTCCTTCCTCAGAAGAAGGGAGGAGGGGAAAATTAATATTCATGGAACACTTTCCTAATCACCTGATTTAACCACCTCAACAGTGTAGCTGATCTAGATATTTTTCTGCTTCATTCTTTATTATTATTATTACTTTTATTTTTTTTAGTTTGTTTTTTTGAGACAGGGTCTCGCTTTGTAGTTCAGGCTGGCCCTGAGCTCACTATGTAGCCCAGGCCAGCCTCGAACTCAGCAGTCCTCTTGCCTCTGCCTCCTGAGTGCTGGGATTACAAGCATGAGTCACCATGCCTGGCACTTGGTGTGTGATACTGATTGCTGGTGGCTATGAGTCACCACACCCAGTGTTGTATGTGGTTACTGGGGATCAAACCGGGGATCTTACGTTCGCTAGGCAAGCACCGGAAACACTGAGCTAAGTCTCTGGTCCTTCTGCTTCATTCTTATGGATGAGGGGAAATCAAAGGTCAGAGACTGTTAGGTGCTTGGGGTCCAAGTAAAGTATAAAACCCTATACTCTGTCCCTGCTACCCCAGAGCACCCTCACCTACTTTGGGACACTCTCTGTCCCTGTGCCTCTCCTTACTCCCCTACCTACTGATTGGAGACCCAGAGTGCCATTTCCCAAAGGTCAATAGCTTCCCCTTTATGCAAACAAATGAATGATAAGCCTTCCTTCCTCAAATCCTAAGCTGACAGGTGTTCTCCCCACCCTGAGTATGAGCAGCATACATAAACTTGTAGTCTTCGATTTGTAGCAACAAAATTGCTAGGATAACCAACTGAGGTTGCCATGTTTCATGGATTTGCATACGAAAACCAACACAAAGACGAAACCTACAAAAGAACTCAGCCCAGTATCCATGCCACTTTCTAGGAAGGAAGGAATCTAACATTTGTTGAAACCCTCTGATGGGCTAGGTGCTTTGCATATGTTTGTATGTGTTTTTATTTAATTTTTTTGGGACAAAGTTTCCCTGTCTAGGCCAGGCTGGCCTTGAACTCACAGCAATCCTTCTGCCTCCTAAGTGCTGGGATTATAGACATGCACCATCATACCCAGCTTTTCCATATATTCCTCCTTGTACTCTTAACCTAATGAAGTTGCTACTCTAATTTTATAAATGAGGAAATTTAGTCTTCGAGAAGTTAAATCACAGTAGCTAAGGTCATATGGCTAAGAGCCCAGGACTTGACTCCAGATCATGTCTCTGAAAGTTGAATTCTGTTGCTTTCGGTGCCCCAAGTGAGCATCTTCCATCTTCCTCCTGCCTCACAGCTCAGTTCTGGGGAGCTTCGTCTTCAGAGTTGGGTTCAGGGAGTGGCTTCTAGCTGAGGAAGCAAAGTCTTCTGGAGCTGAGGTTTACCAACAGAGTTCTTCAGAAAACTCTAACATTGTCCCATCATGCCTCATGGACTTTAGAATTTAGCCAGGAGATCAAAATTGTAGACTTCTACAACTAAGAAGGGTTGATTTAGGCTATTTGGGTTGCTATTAAAAACACCGTGGAGGCAGGGGTGCTGACTCAGCGGTACAGCATGTCCTTAGTATGCCTGATGCCCTGGGTTCTGTTCCCAGAACTCCCCTCCCCAAATAACATAAACTGGGTGGGTAGCTTTTAAATAGCAGAAATTTACTTCTCATGTCTGGAAGCTGAAAGTCTAAAAACAAGGTGCTGGCAAATTTGGTACTTGATGAGGGTCTGCTTTTTGGTTCAGAGACAGTTCCTTCCAGCTGTGCTCTCACTTGGTGGAAGGGTACGACTGTAATCTCCTTGGCCAATTATTATTATTATTACTATTTTAGTTTTTTTTGGAGTATGTGTATGTGATGCTGGAACTTGAACTCAGGGTTTCAGGCATGCTGAGCGAACGAACCCTTGACAACTGGGCCAACCTCCACCGCTTTTAGTTCCTTATATGGGCACTAGTCCCACCCATGAAGGCCATCTACATGACCTAATTATGCTGTCATGTTGGAGACTGAGCTTCACCGTAAGAATTGGGCAGGGCTCACAAACATTCAGTCTACAGCTGCAGCCATACAAATCACTTATTCAGTCCGTCTGTGTTAATGGTAGAGACAGCAGCCTAATAAGAACCCATGATTGCCCCAAGTGCATAGTCAGTGTGTGGCAGAGGTGGATCTGGAGCCAAGAGACCTGACTGTGCAGCCTAAGGAAAAGTTTTCTTTTTAAAGGATATTTACTTTGAAAAGGCCATATGTTCACATTCAAATGGTATAAACGTCACTCTGTCCACGAGCCATCTGGTGCTTCTCCTTGAAGGTAACAAATATCACCAGTAACTTCTGGAGGTTTTATGCAAATATGAGAAAAGAGCCCCTTTGTTTCTGCTTTCTTTTGCTGTTGGGATGTGGGTTGTTCCTAACACACACCATCAGATGATTTCCCAAAATTCTTTATTTCTGTTGTGAGATGTTCACTGCCAGTTTTTGCAGTGTCTATGTGTATGTGTGTATCAGTGATGCTGGTAATGGAGCCCATGACCTCATGCATGCTAGGTAAATGTTCTGCCACGGAGCTGTAGCCCTACTCTGTGATGGGACTAACACTGGGAATGATGATAGACTCCACATCCCCTCACAAACACTTTCACACAACATAGCTATATAGGGTGTCTTGGTTACTTTTCTTGTTGCTGAGACAAAATACCCAATATTCACAAGTTAAAGAAGTAAAGGTTTATTTTGAGTCAGTTTGTAAAGGTTTTAGTCCATAGGTGGCTGGCTTCAAGGTGGCAGGGTACCATGGCAGAGGAGAAACAGTTCATGGTACAACAGGCGTAAGGCAGCAAGCAGCAAGCAACAGGCTTGTCTTCTTTATCACATCTTAATCCACATTCATATATCCTAATTTGACCACCTTCAAAGCTCCCTACCTAGAAATACATAAGACTTGGTGGGAGGGAGGCAGCTGTAGACACAAGCCGTGATGTAGTGTGTTGGGAAATAATCCTGGCCTTGGGATGCCTCAGTTTGCTTTTGGTTCTACCACCTACACGTTCTGTCACTTTTCTAGTGTCAGGCCTTCCAGGGTCCAACCCTGAATCCCTGGTTCAGGGATGAAGAAGATGGATGCTGAAGTTTGCCGCTTGGAGCAGCCTGCCTAGATTGTGGAGCTGGCCTTGTTGAGAGGAATGCTGGAGAACCACGATGGGCACAGATGGGAAGGGGTGTGGAGAAGACCACTACTGGTCTCACTTGCAGGCTTTTTTTTAGGTGGGAATGATGGTTGAAAAATACTGTATTTTCTTGAGTTGGAAAGTCCCCTGTTTCTGCTTTCCTCTTGAGTTATCCGTGGCCTCTGCCTACCTCCCCCAGGGAGGTGTATCACACAGAATGCTGAGTGAGGGGTGACATAAGACTGTGTATCATGACAAGCAGCCCCAACAGAAAGAAGACAGGCCTACCCTTCTCCATTTACCTTAGTTTGTAAACTCTTGGTTTTTCATTCCCAGAAGCTGGTGGCTCACAAAGGTCAGCACATACAACGGCAGTGTCCTTCTAGCCAGCGAATCCAGTGAAAAGCCTTATCTTATATGAGGCATGTTGCTGCCATTCGAGGAAGGTGCTGGTACCTTGCTGTCCTAAACCTGCCCTACGTCAGGGTAGAGCTGAGGAGGTGGCAGACATTCCTAAGTGTGAGACTTTATAATTAAGGATCTGCCAACGTTTATCAGGTGGAAGGAGAGGAAGTGGCTACATTCTACTAAGAAACACACAGTGTAGCACTTCGCTCCTTCACAAGTTGGGAAATCTGTCTGATGGTGGGTGGAAACTCAGATCTTCCTCTTTGGTCTTACTTTACACTGTTTGCATCAAACTCATCATCCTGTTGTCAGTGCTTTAGAAGGTCAAATGGTATCTCTTCCAGGAGATTATAGGAGGCAGGCAGACTGCGAGTCCTCCTGCCCCTTTTGGAGACACAAATGGTTTCTCTGGTAAAACCTGCTTGGAATAAATGCCTGATAGTCCCAGGGTTCTTAGGGCTAGTGGGATGTTGGGAGGACCTGGCAATTCTCTCTCTCTCTCTCTCTCTTCTTTCTCTTTCTGTCTTTCTCTCTGTATCTCTCTCAGGGTCTCACTATGTAGTTCAGGCTGGCCTTGAACTCACTATGTAGCCCAGGCTAGCCAGAAGTCTGCCTCAGCTTCCTAAGAGCTGGGATTACATGGCTGGTGACCCAGGGCTTCTTGAGATGGAATCCGGGGCGATCGGTTGCAGGGCTGCTGTGAAGATGCTGGCACCTCAAATGGTGAGAAACTGAATGGGCTCTCACACATAACTCTAGGACGGACCCCTGGCTACAGTGTGGAGGCAAGGCTGAGGACAGGATGGTCTTAGGAGGAGGGATCATTGCTCTTCTCTATTGGTAGAGCTGGATCAGCTGGTTAGTTTTTTCACTGCTTTGTTCTTGAAGGAATCGTATCCCTTTCATTCATTCCATATTTCAGTTGTTGCCGTCTAATCAGACAGGAGGACTAGATCCGGATCCCTGGGTGACCGGTCCTGGGTGGGAAAGCGCTCCTGGGTTCATGATGTCAGCCCAGCATTAGCCCTCCCCGCAGCACCCTCTGTGTGGACTGGTCTGCCTGGTGTGCAGCGTGGTGGGCAGGGCTGCCCCAGCTCCCAGAAGCACAGCTCTGGCTCAGCTCTGGGAGAAGTCTGCCAGGGACCGTGTTCCCCTCCACGCCATGCTGTGTGAGGATATAGACCCAACTACTCCGTACTAACCAGTCTCCCTGTGGGGCTGCTGCTGGGGTTTGGGTTTGGGAGGGGCAAAGGTAGGACATGGGGTAAGATTTTTCCTTATCTGTTACATGATCCAGAGATGCCATGTCTGGCTCTGAGTATCTATTTTGCGCCTTTAGCAGACTTGGGCTCAATTTCTGGCTGCTATTTACCAGCAGGGCGTCTTTGGGATTCTTCTCTCCAGGCCCTCGCTTCCTTATTTTACAATGAAGCTGAAAACCTGTGATACTGAGAGGATTTTTGAAATGACCCGTGCCGGGTACCCTGGAGGAAGTGCTTGATGAACTGTTAAGTGCAAGTTGTTACCCACCCTGTGCTTAAATGCTTCAAGGACAGGGTGGTCACCATCACCTAACGGAGCTGCTCATTCTGCTGCCGGGTAGCTCTGAGCTACTTCTGAGGGCGTCTTCTTACTGCCCTGAACTCATACAGAAAACAGAAGTAGTTCTTGTCTCTTGAGCCTCATTTCCCAGTGGAGGAAAGCAGGCCCTGAGCCCACACCAGCATCCTCTGAACTGTAGTCAAGAGGGTGGGAGGGGACAGCGCCTGGGCCTCCCCTCTCTCAGGAGCCTCCTGAGGAGGGAGGAGGAGGCCACTGCAGCCGGGGGGCTGGGTCAGCACACTGGTCCGCCTGCTGCTCATCACCTAGGCCTTCTGTGCTTTAGACAGGTGAGCACGCAGAGCGAGCGTGGTATCTTCCAGAGGGCAGATGGTGCTGGTTCCCCTCTCTCCAGCCCCTGGTGCCTGGCAGGCTATGAAGTACGCAGGAGGCCTCCATGAGCAGTGGGCATTCCTCCACTGTGAGGTGTCTGCAATTCCCCACCTGCTGTTCTGAGCCCTTTTCCTTGGGCTCCTGCTGCCCGCTGCCTGCTGCCCTGTGCCCTGGAGCGTCTGTCACCAGCCTGGCTGGGCTCCCCTGTGACCAGACTCCAGGCCCCAGTGTTGCACAGTCAGGCTAGGGGGCGCAGTCCCCTTGCTGTCTCCTGATCTCCCCAATCGGCCCTCTACTCTCTGTCTCCTTGGGGGTTCCGAGGCCTGAGGCCTGGGGAAGAGGGCGGGTGGGAGTCAGGGGATGGGCCAGGGTCAAGACGCCCCCCGGAGCCGGGGAGGGACCTGGCCCACCGCCTGCAGCTGGTGGGTTCTGCTGTGTTGCCCACTCTTGACCTTCCCCTGGGCCCTTCGTTGTGTGTGCCTGGTGGGTGGCTTGGGCCTGGCTTTTGCCCCACATGTTGGTGGCAAGGCAGCTGCTCAAGGTCCTGAGCTTGGAGGTGTCACCCAGAGACTGTGGGGAACGTCTCCATGTCACCCAGCTGCCGGTGGGACCACTGAATGGGGTGGAATAGGTGCGGTCTGGTTTTTCACCATCTCCTCCTTCCTGCTCGTATTTCCCACTCCTCACCCTTCATCCATCCATACCTAACACGTTTGCTCCTGGTAAACCAAGTGCTGTCGTGGGTCAGTAAATGAGGGAAAGACCGTAAATGTTCTCTGTGCTCAGAGACCACGTGTGCCACGTAGGGGAGGAATGTTTTGTGGGTGCTGGAGGAGAGTGGTACCCCGTGTTTCAGGTGGGGAACAGAAGCTGGGGGTCTCACAATACGGTGCCAGTACTTGCCTGGGAGCTGGGGAAGTTCTTGCTTCTTCGTAACACGGCAAGACAGGGCAGGCCTGCTAGCCCGGGTGTACTCTTCGCGAGGCTGCCGAACTACCAACTACTTCCAAAGGCCCCGCCTTCAGACGCCATGAACGTATGACCTCAGGGGTTATGTTTCTGACACATGTCTTCAGGGGACTCAGACCATCGTAGTTCTGCCCTCGAGGGCCAGACGGTCCTTGCTGATGGGAGAAGAATCTAGAACTGGATGATAACCTGGATGAGATGACCTCAAGGGTCCCTCTGATCCTCGAGATCAGCGTCTGAATTCCGAGAGTCTAAACCCAGCGTGGATTAGCTCCAAGGTAACACCCAGACGCAGCTGCCCTCCCTTGCGCTGGCCCTGCCTGGGAGCTGTGGGTTCGGAGGGGAAACTGGAACCTGGCCCGGGGCCCGAGCCCAGCCAGCCTCGCACCGTCTCTCCTACAGCGTGCAGACACTCTCGCCCCGTCTGAGTCATCAGCGGCTGCTCCCAGCCTTTTGTCTGCAGTGGAATCCTGTTCGTAGGGGGGGGGGAAGATGCTTGAACTTCGACTGTCCAGGGAGGATTTCCACAGATAGCTAAGTTCCTCATGATCGAAGGGATGACAACTCCCAAACATCAGGGACTTCACATGTTAAAGTTTATTTCTTGCACACGTAAAGCCTAACTGGCATTGGCGTTTGAACAGATACACAGGAAACTGGCTGGTAGATGTTCTGCCATCTCCCACAAGTGGCTTCCTAGCTCACCTCGGGCACTGACATCCGTCTAGGGGGAAGAGCAGAGAATGGCTGGGAAGATGTTTATGAGCCAGGCCTGAAAATGGCACGTACTGCTTCTGCCACATTCCACTGGGCCGTGCTCCATCTCATGACCTTGTCCAAAAGTCAAGAAGCCTGAAAGCATAGTTGTGAGCTGGGCAGCATGTCCCCAGCAGCCGTGCGCTGTGGAGGGGAAGCATGAAAGCTCGCACTCAAAGTCCAGCCTGGGAAAGTGAGTCGGTGACGGCCTGGTTCACAGTAAGTGCGTCGGTCAACAGCTACCTACCCCTGATGTCCTCCTTAGCCCCAGGCTTCCCTCCTTAGGCCTTGGCCAGTTGTTCCCACACCACTGAGCCAGAGGGACCTGGCATCTGCAGTGCCTCATTCAGGGCCACACCACTGGAAGTGTTCTGATGTACTCAGTCAAAGAGCAAATACTTGGTATCATTTTGCTTATTAGAAATACAGATCTGGGGCTGGAGATTTAGCTCAGTGGTTCCGGCACCTGCCTCGCAAGTGCAAGGTCCTGAGTTCGATTCCAGTAACCACATATAATGCTGGGCGTGGTGACTCACGCCCACCAGCAATCAACACCACATACTGTGTAATCCCAGCACTCGGGAGGCAGAGGCAGGAGGATTGCTGAGCTGGAGGCTTGCCTTGGTTCCATAGTGAGCTCAGGGCCAGCCTGAGCTACAAAGTGAGACTCTGTCTCAAAAAAAAAAAAAAAAAAAGAAATACAGATCTGTAGTGGAAGGTAGTTTGGTAGTTCCTCAAAAAATTAAAATTGTCATGTAATTCACTAATTGTACCTCAGGGTATAAACCCCAAAGAACTGAAAATATGGACTCAAACAGATACTCATATACTCATGCTTGCAGCTTCATAAAATCAAAAGATGGAAGCAGACCAAATGTCCATCTCATGAATGGATAAGCAAAATCTGGAAAATATGTGCTGTGAGATATCGTATTTGACATAAGCTTCATGGGTGAAGACAGAAGACAAGCTAAATGAGACCAGCCAGACACAAAGGGGCAGACACTGAACAGCTAGTCATATGAGATTAAGGCAAACTCATGGAGACAGAAAGTAAAAGAGGGATTTCCAAAGGGTAGATCGGAGGAGGTGAGGGTACTACTCATGGCAGAGTTATGGGGTGGTACTTAGTTGCGGGGGTGCAGATTTTCTGTTGGGGTTGTTGAGAAAACTCTAGAAATGGATAGTGGTGATGGTTGCAAAATAAGGTAAGTGTACTTAATGTTGCTGAATTATACCTCTGAAAATAGTTCAAATCAACTGGATATGGGAGTGCCTGCCTATAACCCCAGCACTCTGGGAGACAGGCTGGAGGATCGAAAGTCCAGGCTCAGCCCGGGAAAGTGATTCAGTGAAATTCTGGTTCTCAATAAAAAGTAAGAAAATGGCGGGTGATTAGCTCAGTGCAAAGGGCCTAGGTTCAGTCCCCAGTACCGAGAACAAATTTGTGGTGTACGCCTTTTACTGTGATAAAAACACAAACGTGTGTCAAGAAATTCTGATTCAGTGAGGACAGGTGAGGTCTGGGGTTCTGCATTTATCAGTGAGGCCCTCGGGTGAATGTGACTGTACAGCTGAGCTTCAGACCCAGTCGGAGTCCAGCCCTGGTTGTTGGCAGATGGAAAGGACAAAGCTTTTAACGTGCATGTGGGGCCCCTGGGGTTGTTGCTAACATGCCACAGTGAGTCCGTGAGGCTGGGCTGGGATGTGGGGTTTTACATTTCTTACAAGATTCTGATGATGCTGGTGC